>PVJA010004921.1:0-82415 GCA_004027025.1 Myocastor coypus | reverse complement strand
GATAACATCTGAAGTAAAAAAAGAAATACATGAAGTGGAAAAACGGCTGGAGAAACGTATAGAGGACATCAGAGCAGAAATAATATCTAAAGTTGACAAAGACATGCCTAAATCAATAGCATCCCAAGTAGGGGAACAACTACACAAAAGTACAAAGGAGAACAGAACAGAAATAATCTCTGTATTAGAGAGAGAAAGGTTAACCATAATGACAGACTTCAATACTATTAAAGAAGACATCGATAAAAAATTAGAGGAGAATAGAAAAATGATGGACTCCCTGATGAAGCAATATAGGAAAGACATAGATCGCATGAAACAGTTTCAAAGAGATATACAAGAAAATAAAACCTCGATCACAAGTTGGCAGAGCCGAATGAACGAAAATGAAGACAGAGTTTAGAAAGGAAGTCTGTATTAACCCTTAAACCAGGGGGGAAAAACCTATTAAAATATAGAGAAACAGACTGGGGGAAAATGAAGCAATTAAAAAATGTTGTTCAAGTACCTGTCTACCTATATAAAAACAGATAGAGGACAAGGGGTCAATTATTTTTATTATACAAGAAAGGCAGGCAAGTGGGAATGGATTTAGAGGTCACTAGGGAAAATTCAGGCTAATTAGGAGACCAAACTTTTAAACTATGAGCTGGGCTACAAGAGATGTTAAGGGAAACCAGAGAATTCTAACATTAGAAATAGTCAAAGCTGAGTGCAACCCAATGGGGTAATTTAGGAATAATTATCTTTGTTTCAGTCCTGGCAAACAACAAAATAATCAACTGGCAGTCCGGACGAGGCCAAATGGTCAGTCAGAAAGCCTATTTGGGAATTTTGTGCCATGCCAAGAAAGTTGTCCTGGGATATATACCCAAGACAATTCACACTCGTTATTACAGGACTTGCACTGCATATACAGTCACGTGTATGACTGTGACACGTGTGACAGTGACGAAAATTAATTAAAATTCCCAGTTCATAAGTAACAGCTGAAAATAAATGCCGATAGTACTCACAGGCCTATAACATTGAGCAGAAATAGAAATGTGTTTTAATAATAGAAAACGAGTTAGACTTAGAACTAGGAAGTGGTTTTTTAGGGCCCTATCAAGGCATCTCCCAGAGCGTATGCACCCCACTGTCATTATAAATCCAAACCAGGAGGACAAAACTTCTAAAAGAATTTGGAGCAGCCATTGCTTTTAGTATCTAGAAAGTATCATCCAAAGGAGACTCCGGGGGCCTCTGCACACTTGCTCTTTCTTGCTCTGCCCAGGCTTAGAGGAAGCCAGGAAGGACCATTCTATCCTCTTCAGTGGTCCAGGCCTAGAGGTTTAGGCAGTTCGTTTTATCAGCCCCCAGCAGTGGCCTGCCCCACAGGAAGTTTCCCCAGAGGAAATTTCCTGTGAGGAAGCTCTTGCTGCATAAACAGAGCCACCCCCCCAGAAACGGCCCAGGCAGGACAAGAGTGCATGGGAGGTGGCTAGTTAGTGAAGCAAGAAACGGAGGCAACACGGAAATTACTGCACTGTCCCTCAGGCTTGGATTTATCAGAAAATGGCTTATCCATGGGCATATGTTGGCCAACAGCTTCTACCCAACTTAACTTGGAGAGGGAAACCCTACAGTAGGCACAGGTTTTGCTGGTTGACCTTCACCCTTAACCTCTGTGAGTCTGTTCCCTTTTGTTGGATCTCGATGATTAAATGAGATAGATCACTGTATTTCATTAATACAGAGGGACCAGTAAGGTATTGTATAAATACAGGATCTCACTGAGCTTAACCACACCAATTTCTTCCACAGCACACACACCAACAGATAGCGTGTTACCTACACAACGTTCAGCAGGTCTCTGAGAGAACCATTTTATGTCCTAGTTGTCATCAAAAGAACCCAAATGGAACAGAGTACAGGTTGTATTTTGCCTTGCCAGAAGGCCATAGAAATGGAACATTCTGATGGTTTGAAGTTTTTGGTTATAACAAGTTGGGCCAGCCAAATAGCTAAGCGGATTAAAGAGCCTGCAGGCAGGCACAGGGGCCTCAGGGGTTCAATCCCCAGGTATGCCACACGGGTCCTGCCCCCAGGGCACCCTGAAAAGGCAACTGAGACTAAGCGTGGTGGTGTGTGTCTGTTATCCCTGCTCTTCCGAGGCTGTAAACAGTTGGATCACTAGCAGTGAGACCCTGAACACCCTGTAGACCCTTCCCTAAAATACAAAAAACAAAAAATTTTTGGCATCATTATATAAAAAAAAAGGTTAAACAAAGTTTGAGCTTGATATAATGGCAATAATCCTCTATAATCCCAGCTCCTTAGAGACCACAGTGGGGAGCCCTGCCTAGGACACAGTGACTGCTTATCATAAAATACAACCCCCACATCCCAAAACAAGCAATACTGTGTTTTCTACCAATAGGCTTAACTGTCCTAAGCTATAGGCAGGGAACTGCCCCTTGAATTCAATTAGACAACTTTTTCTAAATTTAAAATTTGCCTTTTTCTTCTAAAGGCCAAGGTTAGGGCTAAAATAAGCACAGTTAGCTGAGAGGTCTGTTTTGTTCTCTTCCAGTTAATTTATGTTTCTCTGTTCACATATTTGACATGCTGGTGCTGGAAACCTCAGAATAATGTAAAGCAAAATCACATGGGACGAATGAGGACAACTTAAAAAAAAAAAAAACCAACTGCTCATTTTTTATTGTTTCACTTCTATTTTTTGCATTTATTTTTGAAACTATTATGCAATTTTAATACTCAAAGGACAGGGTAAATCGAAGAGTATGTAGAAAATGCTGGCTACAAATATTGTTGCCTTTAAATTTTTTACCAGTGAATGGGCCCCATATTCTTAAAAAGAATACTGCAAAATTTGGACTCCCCCTTTATAACAGGATGCATCAACCTTGAGGATATTATACATCAGTAAAATAAGCCAGGCACACAAAAACCAGTGTGGCACCCTCTCGTGTGTATGTGTGATCTAAAAAATAAAACAAAACAAAAAAGCTAGACGCAACAAAGCAGGGAATAGCAGGTGGTCATGAGGGGCTGAGGTGAGAGAGGGCAGTCTGGGGAGACACCACACAAGGGAGAGCAAAAAACAGCATCTCTGAGTGGGGGGCTTCTTGCTCAGCCCAGCAGCCAGAGCTAGACTGCCCTGTGTGGAAAACTACTTACACAGGTAGATTTTAAATGTCTTTACTACAAAGAAAAAAAAAAAAAAAAATCAGAAGTGAGTTTAGAGAAATGTTCATTAGTTTGATCTTGCTGTTCCACTGAAGTATTTATTTGCTTTTTTTGGCGGGGGAGGCAGTACCAGGGATCAACCTCAGGGCCCTGTACTTGCCAGGCAAGCACTTATTTCAATGAACTATCTCCCCAGGCCCCTTTAATTTTTTTTTACTTAACGTTATATTATTTCCTTTATTGTGGGTTCTCATATATTTAGACATTTTACTTTATTTTTTGTGACATCTTTTCTTGGAAAAAAAATCTATTTATTTGGTTGTTTGGTACAGGGTCTCCCTACACAGTTTGGACTCATAGGGATCCCCCTGTCTCAGTCTCCCCAGCACTAGAATTACAGGAGTGTGCCGCCACGCCTGGTTTCATTTGCCAGCACAGCATCCCCAGGGTTCTGGGGCCTGCATGGCATGTGGTACCAGGGACTGAACCTGGGTCCTTGCACTCGCTAGGCAGGTGCCTAGACTGTCAAGCTATCTCCCCAGCTCTGTGGCACCTTAAGAGAGAAACAAAAAATGTAAAATAGTTGAAAATAATTTCTTTCTGCATGTATTATGAGCATAACTATATAAGGAAGACCAAGTCTTCAGAAACTTTAAGGAAAATTAGTAACTTCTCTCATCCTACATAAGTGTGTTGTTAAATATTTATTTTATTTGGAGAAGGGGCTTGAGACAGGGTCTCACTATGTAGCTCACACTGGTGTCTGCTTAAAAATTAATTAACATTAAAGATACATTCCAATCTCAGTTTCAGAATAATTTTAGGGAATCACTATATAATGGGTCAGAGGTGTACCTTTTGTTTATAGATCTGTTGCAAGAAGAGGCTTATATTTCAAGATTCTATAGCAGAAAAGAGAGCCAGAAAAAGAAGAAAATAAAGTAAAGGAAAAAAAAAAAAAAGGCCAGGAAAATGGAAATTCAAGTATGTGATAAGCACCATGTGAGCTACACGCTACAGAAAGAGAACACATACATGCAGTCTGCACAGCACACAGATACATATTCTTAATAATAACAATATGCAGCCTCATTAGCGTGGTGCCACGCAGTACCACCTCTACCATGTTAAAGACCTCCTGAATTCTTTTCCCTAAATATCGATGTGATTCAACTTCGTGAGCATTTATTAAGCACACACAATGTGGCAGACGTGGTACTGTCCTTGAGGAGGCCCCGGCCAACAGGCGGGGCAGACACACCTATGGTGGGAACACAGAGGCACGCTCATGTTTAGGCCAGCCCCAGCTAGCCACAGGGAAGGTGCAGGTAGGGACAGAACGGCAGACGAGCTGGGAGGCTGCACTGGGAGTGCAGAACCACGTCAGGCTAGTTCTGCATAACCTGGAGAATGGCTTGGGGACTTTTCAGTCCTTAGATGGCTGCTTCTCCCCTCTGTTCCTGTTAGAAATCCTCCAGGTTACACAACACACAGAAGCTGCTGCCAAGCTGGGCCTCTGACTTAACAGCTCAGACGTAAGCCTTGGCCTTCAGAATCTGGGAGTGAAGGCTATGAAGTATCCACGCTCCTAACTCTGCCAAAGATGGACACCCCTACCACTGCTATCCAGGTCTCAGAGTTGGTGATCATTTTCTGCTTCAAGCTAAGTGTGGAAAAGACAGCGGAGAGGCTTTGTGCTCACAGCATTCTCTTCTTGGACTCAGAAAGTAATAAAGGACTATGACAGAATTAGAAGAAAACCTAGGGGCCCAGCGGGATGGCTCAGTGGCCTAAAGTGCCTGCTTGGGAAGCTTGGGCGGCTTTAGGGACAGGGGTTTGATCCCCGGCACCACATGCTGCACCAGCCCTGCTCTCGGAGCGGGCTGAGCCGGCCATAAAAATGAGTGAATAAACAAACAAAGGTTCTGAAACAAGAATAAAAAATAAATAATAAAATTAAAAAAAAAAAAAAAAAGAAAACCTAAATAATAAAGAAGAAGCATCTGGACACAAAGTAGAAGCATTTGGTTGAGGATTAAGTGGAGAAGGTCTGACGCATTCACCAGCACCTTATTTCTGAGTGGTGGAATTGTAGAACAAGAAAGCACAGTCCCACAGCCTGGGAGATAGCTCAGCAGACTAAGCACCTGCTTAGGCAAGCTGAGGGACTAGGGTTCAATCCCAGGTACCACAGGGTCTGCTGAGCTGGCTATGGAGTCTGGGCATGGTGATACATGCCTGCAATCCCAGCACTAGGGAGGCTGAAAACAGGAGGATTACTAAGAGCCCATTATTGCATAGTGAGACCCTGTGCCAAATACATAAGACAGACAGACAGACAGACCGAGAGGGAGAGAGAATGCACAGTACAATTGGTTTTGACTATGCTTTTATAAACCAGATTTGTTATTTAGATTTTCTTCTAATTCTGTAATAGTCCTTTAATACTTTTAGTTAAAGAAGGGAACGCAATGAGGACAAGGCCTCTCTTCTGTTTCTTCCACACTTAGCTTGAAGCAGAAAATGATCACCAACTCTGAGGCCTGGACAGCAGTGGTCAGTGGCCTGAAGTTCTAGGTAGGGCTGTCCATCTTTGGCAGACTTAGGAATGCGGACACTTTATATAAGCCTACCAGGGCTGCGAGTCAGGAGGACAAGCATGAATAACAGGGGGGTAATGCTTGTGTTTAGGCGCCCTAAGAAAGCACATGGGATGTCATGAAAGAAGGGAGGCCACAGAGGAGACTGGGCACAGCGATCTTGTTAGGCACTAGCCAGTGAGTTCACTTGATAAATTGTGAACCTCTATCAGCCCATTCTTTCCTCAGGACGTGGAATAAACGTCTGTGGGTAACTGTCTCTTTTTCTTCCTCTCTCCTCCCCCATTGCCTTTAGTTAATTGCAGCTGTGGTCAAGGGCCAGCAGCCAAAAGTCCCACAATGCACTCCTCCACAGGAAGTTCCCAAGATCTCTTCCTGAACAGGAAATTTCCTGTGGTCCAACAGACATTCCTCTCAGCGTTTATCACTCACATACATTTGTTTTGGCAGATACTCGGTCTTGGGTAAGAACAACAAGAAACGGTTGAAGGGAAAGCTACCTCAGAAAAAAATAGAGTTATTGTCAAAAGAAAGTGTGACTGAATTAACTCCTATCTCAAGGGAACACAAATAGTAGCAAAATAGACTTGAGAGATCTGTGTGAGGAGAATGTAAATACCACTCATGTAGCTATGCAATATTTGAATTTCATTTATAACTCAAAATGAAGGGTATGCAAGGTGTTGGGGGGGCAACTTTAAAGTATTGATAAATGCTCAAATAAAATCTGTTTTTTTATATAAATATTATGGCTACAACATGCTTAGGAGTTTGAAATTCTCTGAAATTTCTTTACACACATGCCCTATCACAATTTAAATTTCTCAACAGGGTCATTTCAGTCTCTCACACTTTTAGACACCTGAATACCCTTTCCTGAAGAAGCATGGAATTTCCTCCTGTCACTTACAAGTCAGTATTTCATATTTATGTTGCTTCTTTATAGCTCTGTCTCCCTTATTCAGTTACAATAAGTAAAACAAGAAAAACCCAAGCGCTAGTCATTCCTGGCATCATCTTCCTTCAAAACTGATCTTTCTCTCTCTGTTTTATAATTCATTCACGGTCACTTCCCTGTCTGAAATCATCCAAGGGCTCCCCTCTGATGGGGAGGTAAAATTTGTCCTAGCCTATCAGGCCCTTCTAGATGTGTTTCCACCTTTATTTTCCACAATTCTCCTTAACTTCAGCCAGTAGTTTCTAAGACAATTGTGCAGCTTTACCTCTTTGACTTCTTTGGACTCTTTTTACTTTTACTTTCCCTCATGATGCAGTTTAAACACCTTTCCCCTTTCCTAATGCAATCACTGTGTTACAAAAGCCAGGTATGTAAAATAAACCCCAATGACCCCATATTCAAATTTTTAGATTACTTAACTGCCATTGTCAACGGATGGACAAGTCCCTGGAGTATAAAAACTGCTGTGTTTGTATTTGGAATCCTAGTCTGACACATAGATAGTGGATAAAGTATTGTCTGAAAAGATAATCTCACCCTTGTATGGTAATAAAAGCTACAGGAATTTTCTTTTGTTTTGTCACGTTATCCACACACAGAATACACAGAACTAACTAGTTATCAGAAGCATCTTAACAATCTGTCTGGTAAGATGCTTAGGAATTAAAATCCTTTTTTTTTTTTTTTGTTTAACTCACAGACTTGAGAAGCTCATTTCCTTCATTACAAGAGATTAGTACATAACATTTGTCCTACTTATTTTATTTGAGGTTTGGCTATGATGAGATACTTGGCTGTCTGCCTCTATGGCCTTCAACCTTTCCAACTGGGTCTGGTTAACCCACCCATCCCGTGTAATTTTGACTCCACCCAGACTCCAGGCCCAATCCTGGTCTTTATCAAGAGAAAACTAAGGACCAGCTGTTCGAGGAATCAGTCATGAGCCCTTCCCACCACTGGCCCTGCTGTGCCCTTGTCTCTAACTTCTCTCAATAACATAAGTGTGTGGAGGAATCCAAGTGTCTGTGGCTGGGCTTCTGTGACCTGTTCCTTGAGCGCCTGTTTCTGCGACTGGTGCTAAGGCAGCTCCCAGCTGCCACAGCCTCCTCCCCACCATGCTGACTGATGGTCTACAGATTAAAGTGGGTAGCCCTAACCTTCATCCCATGATGATACTGAGCCCCTCCACCCGCCCCGTGACCTTGCTCGGGCCACAGCCAAGGCTTGAGACTGTAAATTTTTTTAAGAGAATAATTTTTTACCTCTGTATTCCCAGGGCCTAGAGTAAAGCTAGAAACATTGTATAGATAAAATGAATGAATGGCCCTCTCATATTGTACCTTGTGTGGCATAATTAATTACAACTGTCATAGCAAAGGACCAACAAATCATTTCTAAATTCCTTTATAGGACAAAAAGAATCACTGAAGAAAGTGACACTTGAATGCATCTGAAAAAGGAGGTGAAGCTCTATTTCAAACAAACAAACAAAAATTTTCTTGTACTAAAGCTAAACCCATAGCTTTCCTTCATGCGGAGCTATGTTCCAGCCTTTTTTATTTTTATTTATTTTTTATTTAGAGACAAGGGTCTTACTAAATTGCCCATCCTAGGTTCAAACTTGCAGTCCTCTAGCCTCAGCCTCTCAAGAGTGCTAGGGTTAGAGAGAGGCGGTACCATGTCTGGCTTCTTAGTGCTATTATTAAATGAAACAGGAAGAGGTCATCTGCAGAGAAAAAACCTGAGAGTGAACCATCTTGGAGGCCTTGATGGGTTCTACAGGTGAGAAAGCACCATGAGTGTGCTGGCTGCAGGGGAGAACCATGTGTCACCACGCTTAGACAGCTGGTTCCTCTCCAACTTGGCTGTGATGGAAGCAGCAGGCCTGGGCTCAAGCCCTCTGCCATTTGCTAGCTTGGTGGCCCTAGACGAGCCATGTCTGCCACCAAAGTCCCCTACCTTAGCTGTAGATGTGCAGACACCACCACCCATTTAGGGGCTGCCGTAAAGGTAGGTTGAAACGGTCAGGGTGAGGAGTGCACTGCACTGCACAAGCCAGTGCAGACGTGAGTATGGCCCACATCACGTAGGCATGAATCCTGGCCGCAGACTATGAGAAGATGGTCATTCTTTTTCCGCCTTTCCACTATGGCGTGTGCAGAAAAGCCTAAGGATCTGTCTTGTTGTCTCAAAAGCAAACAAGGCAACCTTTCCACTTTCACTGTATACATCCTGTTTAAGACAGGTTGAGCTGCAGGCAGAAGAGCCTGCTTTTTATCTATATATAGTGGATGGCTCAGTTCAGATGCAAAGGGAAAAATCTAAAGAATGCGGCCAAGGTAATCTGAGCATTATCAGCTGAGGGCATGGACTTGCTGTGGATATTTAGATCAAACCCACAGTACTACGTTGCTCAGTTTCTTTGAAGCTGAGCTAACAGATAAGAATCAAGGCTCCTTCCACTTTGACCAGCATTTACCGAGTCCTTCCTGTGAGCCAATGTACTGTTTCACTGTTGTGTTTTCATTCACGTCTTGGAATGATCCTATGAACCAGGTCTTTAAGAGGTGATGTCACCTTCCAGGTTCCTTGGAAGTGCAAAGTGGTAGATCTGGGTTATGTTTTGCATTTTGCAAAATCTTTTTATTTTTTTTTATTTATTTATTTTTTTTTTTTGTCTTTTTGAGACAGGGTCTCGCTATGCAGTTCTGTCTGGCCTTGAGCTCACTTTTGTAGCCCAGGCTGGTCTCGAACTCATGCTGATCCTCCTGCCTCAGCCTCCCTAGTGCTAGGATTACAGGCGTGCGCCACCACGCCCGGCGCAAAATCTTTTTATACCACAAAAACTACACTGTGTTCTCTGGGATATGAGTGGGCTGGATAGGTAGTGGCAAAAATCGATGTAGACAGAAGGCTGGAGTGAAGCCTGACAAGTCTCACATGGACTCTCAAAGACTAAATGAATGGTTAGTAACCACTAAAGTGTTGCATAACCTGCAGGGACATCCAATTAGAGCACCAAATGCTCCCCATAAACATCACCTCCCAACTCCTAGCTCTCTTGGCCCAGTTCCACAGAGAATGCCTCTCTCCTTTGCTTCACACCAAGGCCAGAACAGCTAGTATTCCTCTGCTAATGGGCACCAGTTCCAAGGACGGGGACTGCAGGCAGAATGTTCTGTAGGAAAGGGGCTGTGCTGGCACATTGAGCCACCTATTTACCTGGGAAAGCCAGGATCACTGGATTTCAGGGTCTTCCCTAATGTATCCATGGTTAAATGAAATATTTAAACATATTGTGCTTTAACTGAAAAGTATTTTTAAATATACTGTACTCTGAGGTTCAGTTTGAAGGAAGCAATCTTAGGCACCGTACAGAAATGCACAGATAACAGTTCAGATTAATACACAAAAATACCCCGAGTATTCTTAAGGCTACTGATGATTCAGACCTTAAACAATGAAACATTAGGTCAATAACAACATTTATACCACCTGCTTATGGAGTGCCACAGACAATAAAGAAAGGTTGCTATGGTCAGTTCAATAGTAACAAAACACAGTAAGATGTATAAAAGATGACATTAAGTTTTATGGGCAGCTAAGACGAAAGCAGAGAAGATGGTTCTTTTCTTCGAAGCATTTACCACCAAATGGGAAAGAGAAAGCAAGGTATGTATCAATAGCAAATATCACTGATGTCTGCATGGAAAGATAACTAGACACAACTTATTTCTGGGAACCACCACCTAGAATAATGGCTGTTTCTCGCTAAAACCCAGGTGCCTAGCAATGTACGTGCCCACAAATCACCTACCTTGTGTTGCTATGTAAGAAATGGGCAGTGGTATATCTTAAACTCAACTAATCTTTAGAGATTGAACACTCAGGGTCTGTAAGCCCACAGATGTGAGTGGGTGCCTAGACAGAAGCTTATGTCCCTGTCCACTGGGTGTCTCTCCCTCCAGTTGCCGCTAGGACAGAGAACTATTTTTAAGGCCCAGGCTCTGGACAGATGAGTCTAGTTAGAATAAGATATCTGAGCACAGAGGCAGCAGCGAGGCGCCAAGTGCCTGAGCTCACACTGGAAAAGCTGCTTGTGCCCAGGCAGCTGGGCCAAGAAGGAGCATGTTCCTGAGATCACAGAGTGGTCAAAATAGCCCTAAGTCTACGAGGGTCAAGCAGGGATCAGTTTTATAGGAAGCATCTTCCCTGCCTTTGAGCTAAGCCAGTGTTCAGTTCCAAGGACTATTTTAAGCTTTCTCTCAGGGCTACTTGCATGATGGTCCGGGATGCAGAGACAAATTAGAGAAAGAAGGGGGGAGGCCAGTGACTGCCTGGGCTTCGCGGCTCAATCCCTGACTTCCGTGGGTTCCCGGTGTGCTTCTAAGAAAGCAGGATTCAGCAGGCGTCAGCGCCGTGGGCTATATTTATACCCATCCAGCTGCCCAGTTGCTGAGCTTTTCACATTCACAAACAGCAGGAGAATGAGATGCTTTCCAGAGGGACTATTTTCTCATGGTGTTTATTCTCGATTTCTCTAGGATGATCTCAGCATTCGCATCTTTTTGATGAAGAAGAAGAAGAAAAAAAAAAAAAAAAAGTAAAAGGGGAAAGAAAATAAATAGAGTAGGTGGATGAAGTTCTATACTGCTAACGCAATACAGAGTTATTTTCTCCCATGCACAAAAAGAACTCTGCCTTCCTGACTCTATTTGTCAGGCAGCCAGTTTATGTCTGGGAAAAAGATGGAAGTGTCCCACTGCACGCACAAGGTGACTATGAGCATCTCATCTCTGATCTTTCTTTCTTCTCCTTTGTGGCAAAACAAAGCCAAAGTTAGTACAAAATTGAGCGTCCAGCTCCCCAAATCCACAGTTGAAAATGCTCCATGATCTGAAGCTTTGTGAGGCTGACATAGGCTGCAAGTGTAAAATTCCATAGTTGGCCTCGTGTGACAAGCTGCAGTCAAAAATGCAGATGCATTCACTCATTTATTTGTTTGATATAGGGTCTCGCTATGCAGCTTGGACTTGGAGTAATCTTCCTGTCTCAGTCTTCCCCATGCTGGCATTGTATGCACGCACCACCAAACTTGGTTTGGAGGCTAGCACGGCATGTGGTACCAACGATCGAACTCAGGTCCTTGCGCTTCCAAGGCAGGTGCTTAGACTGCTAAGCTATCTCCACAGCTCTGCAGGTACATTCAAATGTCATATGCACTTCGTCTGCAAGCTCTGTGGCTAAGGTGTACATGAAACATAAGAAACCTGACTTCCCTCCCTTCCTTATACCCTTGATATAGCAATGCATATGTGCAAATATTCCAAAATCTGAAAAAAAAAATGAAAATCTGGCATGTGTCTGGATGCAGGCACTTCAGATAAGGGATGTGTAAGCTGTGTCTAGAGAAGAGAGAGGTTTATCAAGACACTCAGGACTTCCCTCAGTGATTGGAGGCTGGTTCTCTGAAATGGCACCATAGTTATCAATGCCAGGAAAACAAAGTGACAGGAAAAGAAAAACCACTACCACAAAGTATATGACTCAACTTGAAATGGCATTTATGTAAGCATAAGAAACAAGCACTAAGTATTCAATGCAAATTATGATTACTGGTGGGGCTACAGGTATAGCAAGCTCAATAACAGAGCACATGCCTGGCCGGTGACGGGGTTCTATCCCTAGCACTGGGAAAGAAGTTATTACTAGAATGCTTGTACAGGAGGCAGAGGGAGAGGCGACAAAAGGAATAGCCATCTCACTTTCTGACAGACAGATGCTAACAGATAACGTGCATATGATTTAAGAATTTGATGTAAAAGACATAAGCCTTGTAAGAGCTGGCTTCTTGGGAGCAGAAAACCAAGAGGAAAGCCAGGCTGAGGTTAGGGGCTTAGAGAGAGTTCTGATGAGCTTCAAAACAAACCTCCCAGAAGCCCATACATTACGTTGCATTTCCATTCAATGTAGTCTATGACGTTGCTACATTGGATTCGTTTACACGCTCCAGAGGCAAAACAAAAGATACCTCATGTTGGTGAAATATTACTGCAGCTATTACCCCCATGAAGGCCTTATGGGTCAAGATTTCTTCAAAATGATTTTAAAACTTTGGAAAATAAGCCCATGTGGTACCGATCCAGCTTCATGCTTCCCACAGACTGCTGGGGTCCCTAATCCAGTGGAAACAATGCCAAATGAATTGCCTGGGGGGACCCAGAAACTATTTATTCCAGCCAGCCCTAATCTCTTACTGGATATTTGTCAGAGAGGCTCCGGCCGCGTGGCAGGGAAGGCGTGATACATGAGGCCACGGTCCTTGTAAATGTTTTCTTACTATACTTCTGCAACAATTAATGTTCCACACCAGGGGGCTGGGGTAAAAGAAGTCTGTTGCAGAATGCAAACCTGGGAGGGTTTCTGGCTTACTGGAAGGCTTTATCTCTCTCCTTCCCTCTTTTTCATTTAGTATATTTTTGTTTAAATTTATTTTTGCAAATGCTGGATATGCCCTCAGCTCCAGTATATTTTTGGACTTGATATGATACTGTTATAACTTGGAACTTGTACTTTGGAAAACTACTAATATTCTAGATGCTAGCCTTGGTTTGTCTTTGAAGTAGCAGTGTTACAGAATCCAGGTAAAACAAATGGTGCTGATCCCTGGTCATTTTGGCAACGGATTATGACCTTGCTGTGCGATCTTGACTGCGGGACCTAGCCTCTTTGGTCTTGCTTTGTTTATCTGCAAAAGCAAGTGAGAATTCCAGTCTTTTCACCTCTGAGAAACCTTTTATTTTAGACCACCACTTCCAGCAGAAAACAGGACATTGCTCCTTTGGTATAGTTTAGAATGTTTTAGTCCCCATAGAAAAAAGTAAAAAGAAACCACTGATACAGGTTCAAGACAATCTCTCAAAAATATTACCTTTTGAACATGTAAACACCACAAAGTAATTAATGAGATACTCACAGCTCTACACTAATTTGTGGATTCTGATGGTCAGTTCACACTTGTGGCACAGCTCAGTAAGGCCCATGTGCTCAGGGGCCACCACCTGGACAACTCAGCTACAGATACTGTACTTTGTTCAGAAAGATTCCACCTACCCAAGAGCAGTTATTAGGAGCAGTGGAGTTCTTTTCACATATCTACTCCAGCCAAAAGCAGAACAGCCTCATGATTCCAAGCTTCCTGGACCTTGCAACACTGTCCCCAAATATGAATCACCGTGGGACACTTGAAGTACTAAAACTGGATAGTGAACCCAACCTTGTTACTCTTCCAGACTTGGGGGCTGAGGGATCGAGTGACCTACATGCCATCGGCGGGTATCATCCAGTTCTACCAGCTGGTTTTGTCAGTGCCTGTCAGTATTAGTTATGCAGATGCTTCACTGATAAAATATTCAAGGCTTTAAATAAGAGAGAAGAGAGAAGTGAGCAATGCCCAGGGACAGCAGCAGAGGGGGCGGGAAGCTCTGGCTATGAGCCATGGCCCTCTGCGGTCATCCATCCATCTCCTGGCAGCGCTCATGAGCTCTGAAGGCTGCAAAAAGTTACAGTGGGACAGATACATGTGAAAAGTCACTGTACTTCAATGCTGGCACAGCACTGAGGGATCACCTGCTCCAGGACACTCCACCCAGCCTCCTGGCCAAGTGACTTCCCAGTGTCACACCTCTGCCTGAAGTAGAGGGGCAGACCCACCATCTGGATTCTTGATGTGGCATTCTTTTCACTTGCAATTTAAATTCCACACATCTAAAACAAACATCAGGTTTCTCCCCTAGAAAAGTATACTCTCTATTGAGTTAAAAACATCACGAACCATATGCTGGTACACCACGGGACTGCAAGCACTAAATCTACAAATTCTTTGCTTTTATTCTGGAATTCTAGCAATAATGTGCTATTTGTAATTATTTTACACTTAACAGAAGTTCTGTTTTTTCAGTTTTTCACTTTTTTGGTACTGGGGATTGAACTCAGGACCTTGAGCTTGCCAGGCAGGTGCTTATACCGCTGAGCTATATCCCTCATCCCCAGAAATTCTGAATCAGCAGTTTATATATGTATTTAGTTAGGCAAAAGTGAAAAACAAACTAAAATGAACTTAATTAATGTGTATCTTATGGTTGAGAAATACTGTAAAACATGGGACTTGGGCATATTCAAAGTAAGATAAAAATGGGGACAAGGTATGAAAAGGTCAGAAATGATAGCTCATACTATAGCCCTTAAAGGAAGTAATATTGAATGAGGCACAAGGTCGGAAATAATCCCAAGAGTACTGAAAGAGCAGCTATATTTTTAAAAACAAGAACCCTTGCCCATCCTCAGATCCCTAGAACTGGTTCCATATTGTCCCATGAATCCTTCCACCCTGCCCTGGATGTGTGGTCGCTCTCAGTAGCCAATGGCTAAATTATGCAATGGAGCCTGCTGAAACAAATGCCAAAATTAGATGCCAGGCACATAAGGCATGCTATTGGCAGTATCATTCGGCAGGTTCTCAAATTCCCAGCTAACTCCAAGGTCCAGAGTTACTCAAGAGTTTAAGCTGGAGGACTGTGAAGCATGTGAGCAACGTGACTAAAAAAAGACACTAAGACTGATGCAAAACAAATGCAGGGCTGCTCCCACCCCCAGGAGTCAAGACACCAGCTCCATGGTTTAGTGACATACTTCTGCTCTGCACAGAAGACATGTGAAATCTGATGCATCAGGTTCTTCCAAGGAGAGACATACGGTACAGACAGAATGACATTGCCACTGCCATTAGTCTAATACAGTGCAGGATGCAGTATGAATGGTGATGAAGATGGAAGAGATTGAGTAACATCTCAGTGTAGGTCTTGTTCTAGGTATCAGGGTGGACCAATGCACAAAACACAGGACAGTTCCTATTCTTATGTGGCTTATACTCTTCGGGAGAAACAGCAATAAATAAATAAGCAAGTGTGCTATACACTATGGTGGTAAATGTTATAGAAGGAAAAGATGTCCTGGAAATGTTAGGAATGAAGTAAAGGCTAAAGACCACATGAGATTAATACAGGTTACCTTTGACCTCCACAGGTTCAAGAGGGGCTCAAAGTGGTGGCCATGAGCATCCAAGATTTATTATAATATATGGATTTATATTTATCCATATACTTTGGGGGGTAGACCCTGTATATATGGAGAGAAAGCACACAAGCAAGTGAACTTGTCTCCTTGTACCTCTACTGGAGGATTGATTCTAGTGTTTCTCAGTGATCTGCAAAGCCCTATCCTTCCATGGTATTAGTAGGGAGGCTATTTTAAAATGAGTAGCAAAATATATGAGCTCCTTACATGTTCAGTGGGAGAAAATGTATACGAATGTACATCAACTATCGTGAATAAAAGAATAAAACATGCCAGGCATGGTGGTGTAGGCCTGTAATGTCAGTACTTAGGAGACTGAGGCAGAAGGATTGCTACAAGTTCAAGGCCAGACTGGGCTATAGAGTGAATTCAAGGCCAGACTCAACTGCACAGTGAAACCCTGTTTCAAAAAAAGGGGGTAGTAAAACACATACTTTACTAGTAAATAGTAGCTGGCTGCCAAGTTAAATAGCTCTGTTATACAAAAGTAAAAGTCTTCCTTTCTATTGCAAGCACTGAGAGTGGGTGGATTGATGAACCTCTGTTTATAACCACTGACCCAAGGAGACCTCCTCCGCATACCTAACCACAAGATATTAGGCTCACCATGAGCGAACTGGCAAAGCAAAAGAGGGTACTTGGTACAGATTTTTCAGAAGAGCCGAGCAGTATATCCTTATTTCAGCAAATAATGTGACAGTCTATCTTGACATTTTCTTACAGATTAAATCGAAATGTAGAATCACTGTACATACTTGCTAAATGGATAATGTGTCATATATGGCATATGGCACATTGAAAGAGATTTATATGTCATAAAACATTACATAACCACAATATACTTCTTAATTACAAAGATCAGTCTACGCCTATCTGGAAAGCAATCTCTGCTGGTATACCACATGGCTCTTTCACTGATCCTGTCCCATCCTATTTTTTTTTCTTCCAGATAATTTACATAAAGCTATAAGAGGAATACTCAGCTAATCTAAATGACATGAAAAAATAAAGACAAAATCTTGAAAAGGGATGACATCCACAAGATCGAAATTACCTCAGTCAATAAACAAAATCTAACAGTGCTAACAATAAGGGCATATATCTAAATTAAGAATTTAGAAAAGACCTATAAAAGAATAAGGAAGGAGAACTTTGATTTTGGCCATTGCCCAAGCAAAAACGATCAATACGAGTATAACATAGATACTCAGACACTAACACAACCTTACATTGCATTAATAGAATAACCACTTATTCACTCAATAATTAGTTCTCACCCATTAGGAGAAAAAACACTGCTAGAGGAAGTGACAGTGCCATTTGGGGTAATGGCAATTTGAGAACCACATCCATGTCTGATTCTAAATTTCTGTCTGGCTCTTCAATTCACAGGGAGAGAGAATGTCCTATTTTGACTCCATGTGGCAAAACCGGAACCAAAGAATAAAGTATCTCCAGGGCGAATTTCAGCTCAGTTTAAGAGAAGCCTTTCAATTGCAGGATGGGGAAAAGAAGGGGCAGCAAGCAGTGTGCCCCTCTGCTGAACGACCTGCTATACCTGGGATGCCTCAAGGAGATCCAGGACTTGGGTGACAAGTTAAAATATATCAGAGCTCAAGTCCTTCACGGCTCAGATTGGCATCATCAGAAATCAGTAAAGCACATTTAAAATTTTTTTTTTTTTGGGGGGGGACCAGGGTTCGAACTCACGACCTTGCACTTGCCCAGCAGGCACTTGTGCCTCGGAGCTATCTCCCCAGCCCCTTCAATTTCTTTTAGATTTGGAAATAAACATTTCCAAAGGACACTGTACATGTTACAAAGACAGGTTCATCTCTCTCTTGAGGTAGGACTCTGCCATTACTTCGTCATGTAGGCAAGCTCCCTAGCATGCTAGGAGAATTTGGAAACTAAGGTTCTCTGAGATTTGCATAATATCCTAACACCTCTTGGATGTAACTGAAAATGGGGAGAGACAATAATCCCTTTACCTTCAGTGCGCCAGCCTGGCGAAACCTAAGTGTGGAACTACTTAACTCTGCCACCAAGAAAGCTGCTATGGGACACAAGAACAAGAAGCAATGGTGAGAAATGATAAATGACAAGACAGCACTGGGTGCTGGCAGTTTTATCTGCTTGATCCACACACCTGTTTGGGGGAATCCCAGCACCGGCGGAGCTCTCTTGGTTTCCTGGAATACAACTTAGGCTCAGTTAATTTGAGGCTTTGCATCTCAGACAGTGGCCAACTCCCCAGGAATGGGGAAGCAGCATTTGTGGCAGCAGCGCCAGCCTCAGGAATTCTTGTGCTTGTGGAAGCCACACCTTTCATGAAACAGTCCCGGGGGTACCCTCTTGTTGGGGCTTTTGTTGACCAAGTTTCCCTCTTTTTTTTTTTTCTTAAAAAAAAAAAACTGAGTCACTGTACTTTAAAAAAATTTTTTTTCTGATTAAGATATTCATACATGTATGTTGTTGCTGCTTATAAATAATAACTGTTAAGCTCATAAAGGTGTTGAGACACAGAAGGAGTTTGGGTGAATATTATATATGACTTGAATATAAACCCAACACGTTTATTCTTCCAAATGGCTCACATCTCAAGAGGTAAAGAAAACTGCAAACTTTAAAAAAAAAAAAAAAAAAGTACATTTATTAAACCACGAGAGGTAATGATTATATTACTTTATTAACCAATTTTGGTTACCTAACCAGACAGACTGGCTGATTACGGCACATATTTATAGGAAGGCTTCTTCCAAAATGATGTAAGTTATTTCTGATCAATGTCCCATATGCATATGTATACACAGCGCACACACACACACACACACACACACACACACACACTACTTTTGCAGTGCTGGGGTTGAATCTAGAGCCTCCCACACACAAAGCAAGCACTGTATCACTGAACTTCATCCAGGACAGACGCAGCCATTTTGGTTTTGGTATATGCAAGGAATTAATGCATATACTGATTTGAACACCTGAAGTGCTACAGATGGCTAAAAAGGATTATGGCTGAAACTTTTTTTAAAAAGTCATGTCATTTATTTGATGTTGCATAAATCAATCTCCTACAGACTAATCTATAGTCGTTTAATGACAGAGCACACTAGGCGAACGCAGGTGATGACTGGTCACTGCTCGGGCATTCTCTTCATGCTCTTTATCAGTGAAGAAGGATGCTTATGATGCACTGAATGGACCTCTGTGAAGCAGCCATGTCAACCATTTTTTTAAATAATAGCTTGAGTATCTGGAAAATCACAGAAATGACTAATCCTAGCTATGGATGTAGCTCAGAGGCACAGTACCTACCTGGCTAGTACAAGGTCCTGAGTTCAGTTCCCAGTAACGCTCCCCCCCCACCAAAAGAAAAGCCCAGGTATCATAGTGAGCACCGAAGGTTATTTCACTATCTTAACATCTCTAGGGGCATTTTTCTATATTATCTCATATATTTTCCTGGTGGCAGAAAAGAAAATAGCAAGCAGGCAAATGGTGGCACTGCTTGCATGATGTCACTTCAGTCCTAGAAATATTGCCATCTCAATTTCTTAAAGTAACAAGTGGGTCTCAGCATGTAGCAACTTTAGCACCTGCTCCTGTTTTGAGCCAACCATTCCTTTACCGATGTCAGTGATTACCAGATGTAGCTGTCAACTACCGTTTCAGATCTGACATGAGAACACCCCAGGGAAAGTCAATGGGATTTGAAGGCTTTTCAGAACAAGTTCAGGATTGAGTTTTGGGGAACAGCCTGTGTGCTCACTATTCACCAGATACTTGCTAGCCTGATCCCCTATGAGACATGAAGACTACAAGCTGTAAAGCATCCAATCACTTTATTTTTAGCTTTTAAAATAATTTTATTATATCATGTGGAATTTTTTAATTTTAAAGATAATTAAAAAACAATAAAAACTATATAGAATTTCAAAATGAGATGATAGGAAATTAACAATGGTTATTATATTGCATATTACCTTCAGAGTAGTTGCTCAGATTACGAGACATAGGCATGTGAGTGATCAAATAACATAACATCTAGCTGTTCCTTTCAATCAACAGAAATTAGTAGTACAATTATCTTTATTACATATTCCCTCCTTTTATTCTCCTATCCCGATCCCTTCTAAATGGTAATGGCTGAGTTACAGGGGAGGTCTTATCCAGTTAAGCCCGTATTAAAACATGCAGCTAGGCCCGGCGGGATGGCTCAGTGGTCTAAAGCACCTGCTTGGGAAAGTTTGGGCGGCGTCAGGGACCGCGGTTCGATCCCGGGCACCACATGCTGCGCCATGCGCCAGCCCTGCCCTCGGGGTGGGCTGAGCCGGCCATAAAAATGAGTGGCTAAACAAATAAAGGTTCTGAAACAAGAAAAATAAATAAATAAATAAGAAATAAAACATGCAGCTACACTAGTGTATACTCAATAGCAAAGTTGGCAAGCCCAATTTTCATGTTTTCTTCAAGTCCAAACCTATAGGAAAATTCCGCAAAGGACCTGAGCCTGCTCTCGACTATATAACACCTTGCTAGAAGAGGGACAAAGTCACAGTCACATCTTACCTCGTAAATCTGGTTTTGGTTGTTTGAGAGATAAGATAACCACCAGTGAGAGCCTGACAGTGAGCATGGAGAGGCCACAATACGGGACAGCGCAAGGGCTGGCTGGAACAACCAGCTGTACAGAGAAAAATGGATCGGGCCCCCTGAGGCCCTTTATCCTGAACTCACTCATGTAAAGAGCCCCAAACATAAAGGCTAAACTTGGCTTTTGCGCTGTCTTTTAAAAAGACTTTTCCCTTAAGTCCATTGAACATAACAACTGGGCTGGTTGAAAGGTGTTTGCAAGATGAGTGGCTTTTTATAAAGGACAAATAAGCTCTGTCTGGTCCAGCAGGGCAGTCAGTATTCTGTTCTTCCAATCATATGGAGTCCAGGAGTACTGGCCCTCAAAGAGGATAAGGTAGCTGTGTGAACACAGAGCTGGCCAGAGAGTTTGTCTGGTTCAGGTTCCATTCAGCACATGTATATCAAGCATTCGGCACTGTGTCGGGCCCTAGGAATCCAAGCTGGTTAAGAAAAGCCACTGTCTAGCTGGGCGTGGTGGTGCACACCTGTAATCCCAGCACTAGGGAGGCTGAGGCAGGTGTATCGGTGTGAGTTTGAGATCAGCCTGGGCTACAAAAGTGAGCTCAAGGCCAGCCTGAACTGCATAGTGAGATCCTGTCTCAAAAAGACAAAAAAAAAAAAAAAGAAAAGCCACTGTCTTCCAGGAACTGAAGATGAGCACAGAGCAGACCTCACTTTCTGGCAAGAAGCTTCTTCTGGGGAAACCTCTCTTCACACGACTCACAACAGACAAGGCCACAATAGACAAAGCCACGCTGAGCCCAGGTGTGAGCCAGGCCCAGCAGTGTGAGGTACACCAACATGCTTGGGGTGGAAACAACACTTCCTGACGCCTGTCATGAGCCAGACACCCTACAAGGCTCCAGCTCACATGACCTCATGACACTGGCTTAAGACAAGGCATTGTGATCCCTGTTAGAAAAGGGGAATCTGAACCTCTGCCACCTGGGTCTGGAGTAGGGCTCTGAACTGTGTGCATTTTCTGCTACAATGGGAGTCGCCTTTATTGGAAATATCTAGGACCAGGAGTGCTCTAGACTTTGGAATACATGGATATAACATGATGAGTTAGCTTGGGGGAAGGGACCCAAGTCCAAAGCCAAAATTCATTTATACTCCACCTATACATTATGCATAAGCCAAAAGGTGATTTTATATAATATACTTAGCACTTACTAAGTATATTATATAAATTATTATATACCTATATAATAATTATATACTATATAAAATTATTATATGCTTTATATAATATACTTGGCAATTCATATTTTGGAGCATTCAGGTTTTCAGTTTGGGTATGTTCAACCTGTAATGGCTCACTCTGGGAACAGAAGATCCGGTTCACATAGAAGAGGCTCTCACCCACTCTTTGATATCTAATGACTCTCAGAATCTGGTGAGCGGAACCCTATTCCGGAGAAACACAGTGGTGGTTGAGTGACACAGTTCCAGCTTATTGAAGCTTGCAGTTGGGCAGTGAAGAAAGACCAGGAACCCAGGAGGAGCAGGAAGCTGAGAGCACAGTGGAAACCCACCAAACCCATCGTGGTGCTGGCTGGTCGCCAGAGAAGCTGGGTGTGAATTAGAGACCTGGGCTGGGGCCTAAAGGATGAAGGGAATTATTCTGAATTTATCTTGCTAGGGGTTGGGGGGTAGAAGTGAGGAAGGGCTCAGAATGGAGAAAAGCACTCCAGCTGGGAGGAAAATGAAGGAGAAGGTGCTCTGCATGAGGCATGGGACGGGCTGCTGTGTAACGAACACAGCAGAGGTGAGTGTGCACAGAACATGTCTGTGCAGGTGAGCAGGACACAGGGTGAGCAAGACTTCCAGGCTGCTGCCTGCATCCCGAGCATGCCGGGAAGGCACAAAGGGGTTTCATGGGGAGAACAGGAGGGGAACTTGGAAAACACACACCCAGATTTGCACTTGATATAATCAATTTAATTATGAAGTGCTAGGTACAGAAATGACTAGCACTCCTTAGGCCCTGTGGACAAAAATAATCCTGGATGATGCTAAAAGAAATGACACTGCAAAGAAAGATAAAAACATCCTCCTCACAATCCTTTCTCCTTAGAGACCACCAGAACATCTATTTTCCTGCGTTTCTTTGTAGTTTTTTATGGATAAGAAAAAAAATGGAAATATTCAGTGGAAAAAAAAAAATCCTTGCTTGCTTTTTAGTTATATCCGTCAGTTTCTCCAAAACATGATTGTTAATGAGTGTGCAATATTCCAGCATCATGAACTAATTTGCCATGTCAATAGTCCCTGCTGTTTTGCACAACTATATGAAGAGATGTTTATTAGTACCTGATACTGTTTTGCAGTGACAGACCACTGTAATGTGAATTACTGAGAGAATACAGTGAAACTATTTTGAGGCCTGTTCCCCAATGTTCCTCTAAAAGGAAATGCTCACTGGGTCATATTTTGGGGCTCATGCCACTGCTGGTGTCTTATTTCATTTCCATATGCATCCCTGCATGGCAACTGCTGGAAGTCCAGAGTGACACCAGCGGCGTCAGGTACAAATGCACCTGTCCTTCTCTGTACAGTGCCACCTGCATACATCAAGGCAGTGGAGGGGCAGGGGACCCTGTGGCACTTCCAAATGCAAAAATGAGTGTTTATTATTCCACTAACTTGCATTTTTTGTTTCATCCATATTTACTCTTTGGAGGATTAATTTAATATCAAATTTAAAGTAGAAGAAGGGTCCTCATGTTGAGATAATGCTGCTATCATTACCTCACTCAAGACATTTTAATAAAAGAAATCAGTTTGTACTGGGTGTGGTGATGCATGCCTGTTATTCCAACACTCTGGGAGGCTGAGGCAGTAGGATCTCAGGCATGAGCCCTGCTTGTGAAATTTAGTGACTTAGCTAGCAAGACTCTGTCCCCCGCCAAAAAAATAAAAATAAAAATAAAAATAAGACGACAAACCAACCAACCAACCAGGGGCTGGAAATGGATTTCAGTGAGAAAAAAGAAAATCAATTTCTAATGTCCCAAGACCTCCCTGAGCTTGGTCCTAAATTTGTCCTTCCATTCTATTATGAGCTTACAGGCTGAGCTTTGAAAACGCCATGGCCAGAGACTTGGTTTGCAAACCCAGTGCTCTCAGTAGTTATCCTTGAGCATCACCAGCAAACACGAATGGCAGCCTCGGTGCCAGGCACTGCAGCAGACATGGCAGAAAGCAGATCACACAGGGTTTCTAAGACTTCAGAAGTCAAAGACAGCTAATGCTGCCCGGACAGACCCAAAGGACACTATAAAATAAAAACAGATCAGCACAATAGAGCAATCAATAACATACCAATCAATGAAGCAATCAACAGCATCTTACGGCATGATAAGAAGAGCATAACGCTCAGTGCAGGTAGCCCTAACTGCCGCACCGATGGCTCAGGAATCATTCTGTGGGCACATGCTTGTGTGGTTTATCTAACTCCCTGGCCCTTTGATGGATTCTCCAACAGTACTTATAAATACAGGCTCAACGTACAAAGAGAAGCTCCTAAGCAGGGCAGTGATGGTGCCCCCTGTGTACTGGTGATTGGAGTGTGAAATCTCTCTAGATTGAAAATTTCAGAAGGAAAAAGTCCCTTCTGATGTAGTATGGTATCCACAGTGCTTAGAAGCCAACTGATACATGATAGGCACTAACTCAGTATCTACTGAGGTGGGTGCAAGGGTACATCAACGCACTTTTATGAATAATGAAGCACACAGACTGCCTCTGCTTCACAGTGCAAGCCCAGCACCAAGCCCCCCTGCCTGCCACAGCCAAGTATGGCAAATGTCTATT
This sequence comes from Myocastor coypus, assembly GCA_004027025.1. NCBI lineage: Eukaryota > Metazoa > Chordata > Mammalia > Rodentia > Myocastoridae > Myocastor > Myocastor coypus. Next base: position 58,067 of record PVJA010004921.1, on the reverse strand, counting down.
GAGAATGACTATTGTACCAAGGTCAGCATTTCCAGCTTACAGCCTGTGAAAAGAAAGATGCCTCTGCCACAGGTTCCACTGCCACCATGCGCTGTCTTCCTTGAGTCCCATTCCTGGAACCATCAGCTCTTAACCCCCATACACCAACATTTTCTTTGCTCCCAATCACTAGGAGTGAAACTCTAGAACCATAGTTTTGACTACAGAAAGCTGCAAATCAGCATCTGATACAAGGCTTGCTTGAAGGTCAGAACCATCCACAGGCATTGTAGGGGGCTTTCGGGTTAGCTCAGTGGTTTAAGTGCCTGCGTGGCCAAAGCCTATCAGGCACAGAGGATGGTGATTGGATCCCCAGACCCACCCTTAAGATAGCCTGAGCTAGCAAAAAAAAAAAAAAAAAAAAAAAAAATCCTTCACAGGCAATGCGGCTACACCATAGTGACGTGAAGCCAGGCCCAAACTCACAGAGGTCATGTTTTCATGCATGGCGTTCCACCTTAGAGCCATTCAGCACAGTGGGACCTACACAGAAGAAACAGAGATTTGTTTCTGTCGGTCAGTTCCACTGGGGCCATGATCCTCTACCACAAAAATTCAGAATGCATGAGGGCTGCATAAGGCTGCACCCTCATCATTCGCAAACTAGTTAACAAGTTACTGATGGTTCGTTTTACTCAAGGGGCAAGGAGGCATGCTGTGGTTGGAGGTGGGGCATCCTAGTTGCCCTTGGGTCAATTCTTCACTATATTTGAGATTTAAACTACCAAAATCCAAGGATTCTCAATTGCCTTGTATAAGAGCACTATATTTGCATATAACTCACACACAGCCTCTCATATCTAGATTACTTACAATGCTGCTACAGTTTAGATCTAACTGTCCTCTACAAGTCTCATGTGTTCATTTGGCAGGGGGCTCTCAGAAGATCATTCGCTCCGAGGTGCACTCTGTTCATTATGGATGAACTCACAGGTGAACGTATTGTTAGGCTGAGGGGCCTCTGAGGAAGTGGGCCACTGACAGCGGAGCAGGTGGGTGGCCGAGACTGTGACCTGGAAGCGCGCACTCCTGCTCCCTGCTCCTCCCCTCTCTCTGCTTCTTGGCTGCCATGGTCCAGGCAGCTTTCATGTCCAGGCCTTTCTACTGCATAGTTTCTGATTGGAACCAGCTGGTCACGGACGGAACCTTTTGGAACCATAAGCTAAACGAACCGCTTGCCCTTTAAGTTGTAGAAGGGAGTGATGAGTGCTTCAGCAGCACATTGTACTAAAATTAGAATGATACAGAGAAGATTAGCCAGGCCCCTGCGCAAGGATGACACACAAATTCATGAAGCGTTCTGTATTTTTCACAAAAAAAAAAAAAAAGAAAAAAGAAAGAAAAGAAACGTAATGAAAAGGTGACTCTGACAAACACCTAACAAAATGTAAATGCTACTAAATAGCGGCTATGCAGTGCTGTTCAGGGAATGACAAGAAAAGTTTATACGTGCTCAATACAATATATTTTAAACATTTCCAATCCACAGTTATGGTGGTAGAATCCAAGGATATGAAGCTTACTGTTACAAAGGAAGTGCTGTATTTTGCCACATGAATACTCTAGAAGAGGTGGGTGAATAGGTATACCAGTACTATACTGGTCTTTTATGAGCTAAATGGACATTTGAACACTCTCTTAGAGAAGAGGAAAAGGTGGTCCAGGTACTATCATGTTCTACAAGGAAGTTCTTGTTTCTCTGTACGTATTCCAGCAGAACCTAAGACAAATAGGTCCACTAGACATTAACTAATGACAGGAAGGAAAGGATTCCACAGTCTCCTTATTCTAATCCAATCTTTGGCTCTTTGAGTTCTTCTGCCCGCACAAGTCCTCAATAAGCCACTTATAAATTCTCTTGGGTAGTCAAAACTCTGGCTGTGTATATAGTCATCCCTCCCACCCAATCCCTTGCAGGGAGCTATTTTTAGGCCAAAATAAAATCTAGCTACTTGGCTCAAAAGGAGCATCTTTCAACTCTGGACCTGAAATTGCCTAGCACCTTCTCAATTCAGCTTCTTTTCCTTTTAAATTTTTTCTTCTCATGAAAAGCAAAAACAAACCAAGCACTCTCCTTTTCTTCCATTTTCTTTTTTTAAGAATTTTTTATTTTATTTATTTTTTTCTTGTTTCAGAACCTTTATTTGTTTATTCACTCATTTTTATGGCCGGCTCAGCTCGCCCCGAGGGCGGGGCTGGCGCAGCATGTGGTGCCGGGGATTGAACCGCGGTCCCTGAAGCCACCCAAACTTTTCTAAGCAGGCGCTTTAGACCACTGAGCCATCCTGCCGGGCCCCTCCATTTTCTAACACTGATCAATTTCCTCTTCCAGCAGGCTGAGTCTTGCTCAAGAAAATCCTCTCCCTCAGCCACATGGACTCCAGGTCTGCCTCAGCTATGTGATAGCCAAGGCTGGTCCCTGTCCTTTTCCCATTATTTCCAACTTTAGAGGGACAGCATCAGCAGAGGCAGGACAGATACCAATACAGCAGCCAGGAAATTGCATCTCCCCAATTCTTAGAGCCAAACTTGTGCTCCACCCCACCCCTGGACCCTGCTTGTTCTCAAAGCCCCACAGGCAAAGGCTCAGAAAAGTGCTTCAAATACCAGGTTAGCTGGACTAAGCCATATGTAAAGTGCTCTTGAAAGGTTTCCAGCTATCCATGATCTAGTCTTTACATGTACAGGTTTTGCTTTAACTTGGTCTTACTCATCCAATAGAAAAGATTAACCATGAGGTATAAAAAGTAAAGCTATATTAATATGCCGAGCTGTGAATGGCTGAAGTCGACAACTTGGGACAATTGCCAGTTGTGCTGGTAACTTACTACTATTACGGACTATTGGAATATACTGGGTTATTCTGCTGTACCTACAATATTTAGACTGGCATCAACTATGAAACAATCCTTTAAAGACTTCTCCAAATGCAGCTTCTCTAACATCAATAGAACACCCAACCCCGACAAAACAAAACAAAACAAAACAAAAAGAGGATATAAGGGACCATTTTGTAATGAAAAAATATATATATACATATATGTATATATATGTGTGTATATATATATACACAAGATAGGATAGATATACAGCTACTTTCTCTTAGTTCAATGAGAAGAAAGGTTTATACTAATTGTGTTTAAATGAGATATCATGTCTGTGGCTTGTCCTCTGAGTAACTACTATGAAGACAATAATATGCAATGTATTAGTTATTGTAATTGTCCTAACCTATTTTGAAATGATCTCATTGCTATTTTATCTGTTTCTCCTTAAAGTGAATAAAAAAATTTTAAAAATACATGCAGAATAGATAACTTATATAGTAACAATAAAATAACATTTAAATCAGAATTAGATAACACCACTGCTCTGGAACTAGAATTATACAATAAAGAAATTGTGCTCTAAAACTCTGCCTTTCCATCTTATTCTGACATCTATCTATCTATCTATCTATCTATCTATCTATCTATTTTTCGTGTGGTACTGGGAATTGAACACAGGACCTTGCACTTGCCAGGCAAGCACTTATTCTACTGAGCTATCTCCCCAGCCCTTCTTTCTGACTTTAGTTAGAAAACTTTGTCTTTCATGTGGGATTCAAGTCTCAGAACAGTTGAAACTTTGGAAGAAACATTTCTTTTAATTGAAAGCTATACAGGGGAAGGGACTCTTTTAGATTTTGCTGAATCAAATGAGATTTGTGTGTGTGTGTGTTAACAAAGCAACTGTAAGACAAAGATGTAATGAGGGAAATAGTAAGAGTCAGGTCAAGATTTTCTCAAACTGAAATATTGAACTTAGACTGTCCTGAGCCCAGTCTTAAAAGCAGTACTACATAGAAGGCAATCTAGAGATCTTCTAACATTATGACTTACACATAAAAGTTTCATTCAGACTGGTGCGGGTTAAAGACAGACGGCAGAGAATCGCTAGAGAAGATAAATGGAGCACTATCCTTCTTGGACCTGCAGGCGTTTCAGTCAATACCAAGTCCATAGCTGCTTTTTATAGGAAATACACAATTAGTTACTTCTTTGACTCATTGTGGTTTTAACTCCCCCACACACTTACAATTAAATTCTTCTTCAGAAAAACAATTTGTCATTAAAGAAAAAAATGGTTCCCTTTAAAGATGCACAAGAGAACCCATCACCCAACCCAAGAAGACCACTTCCAAGCTTACCCTAGCTCAGTAAAGGGCACAGACCTTACCATGAAAACCATCTTTCTGATGTTTGACACCTTTGATCGCTGAGTCAGAAAATTCTCCAGAGAGGAGGCGCATGAGATTACCAAATTACATAATTGTTCTTCCAAATGCACAAATGTTCTTTTGTGGTTTAAGATAAACTAGTGTTTGCTGATCCTTCCTGCAAATTAATAATCTTTTCTGGTCCAAAAAATGAACCCCTCTCTTGACTGCCCAGCTTCCAGATCTGGCTTGTTACACTAGAAATGAATTTTTAAAAATTTTATTAATTTTAATAAGAAAGAAATACAATGAGATAATTTCAAAACACGTTAGTAGGATAGCCACAATAATTAATGCAATGCATATTGCTGTCTTCACAGTAGTTGTTCCGAGTACATGATGCAGACATGATTACTTTTCTAAACACTACTAGTTCAAATATTTCTTCTCATTGAACTAAGAGAAAGTAGTTATATGTACAGTGCAATAGTCCACAATAGTAGTGGGTTAGCAGCAGAACTGGCAATGTTGGAAGCTGCTAACTTGAGCCTTTTACAGTTCAGCATATTAATATGGCTTTGCTTTTTATACCTCATGGTGAAAGTTTTTTGCTGGATGGTTAAGGCCAAGTTAAAGCAAGAACTACAGAGCAAAAACTGAAATTTTTGTATCTGACAAAGTCAGTCAAATCCCCTCAAGATTTACCCTGAAACCATGTAGAGCATTTTGTAGAACTTTTGTCAGTGTCAGACATCTGGATGAGTCACGGCCATTGCTTGACCAGTTTGCTCTCTGTGAAAGCCTGAGAGAACGTTTTCTCTCTAGGTGACTGTCCTTAAGCACAATATACATCACTGGTCTCTTTCCTCTGTGGTCCCATAATCTCCTTGAACAGAAAATTTGGGACTGGACTACAGGATGTTACAGTATAGGTTCTCTTATGTCCTGAGTCCTCACTGATCTAGAGGAGCTAGGGTCAAAATATTGGCTAACCTTGTAGCCCTTCTTGTTCTCTCATTTTCTGGTCTGCAAACTTAAGTTGTTAACCCTCCAGAAGAGAAGCTTAGTGAGACTATTACATTATAACATAGGCACTTGAACTTAACATCACTGTCTTTCTGAATATCAAACACCTTTTACTTAACATGGAAGCAATATCTTCCACCAATCATCAATATTCTAACAAATCCCTATAGAATGCGATAAAAAAATTACACATTTTTACAGAGAAATTTAGAAATCTAATCATATACAAAATTGTAGCAGAGAAATTAATTTTTTTTCAGAACTTTTTGTTTATTTATTTCCATGGCCAGCTCAGCCTGCCCTGAGGTCAGGGCTGGCGCAGCATGTGGTGCCAGGGATTGAACCAGTGTCCCTGCAGCCACCCAAGCTTTCCTAAGCAGGCGCTTTAGAGCACTGAGCCATCCTGCCAGGACCAATAAATTAATTTTTAACAGAGTCGAATGCTATACTTTTTCTCTTTCCAGGTGTTTGAGGGTTTTACTTCTGTTGTCTGTTTTAGTTAGTTTGTGCAGTAATGGGGATTAAATTTTTTTTTCTGTTCTCTCTTCTCTTCTCTTCTCTTCTCTTCTCTTCTCTTCTCTTCTCTTCTCTTCTCTTCTCTTCTCTTCTCTTCTCTTCTCTTCTCTTCTCTTCTCTTCTCTTCTCTTCTCTTCTCTTCTCTTCTCTTCTAGTTTGAGACAAGTCACTAAGTTGCCCAGGCTGAGACCTAACTTTCCAATTCTCCTTCTCAGCTCCTACAGTGCTGGGATTACAAGTGCTGGTGTTCCAGGGTTTGTGCATATATGTTCTGCATCATACCTTTGATGGTGGAAGAGAAAAAGCACTATCACCTATCGTCAGCTATAGTACTTTTGTTTACTATTAATGTACTACACTAGGGGTTTTAAATACAACTGTAGGATTGACTATTAGAATTGGTGGGAATCTGAGAATCTGGAAAATATGGACCTGTGAGGTAGAGTATAGAGTACTCCTATCACAGAGCTGGAGCTGGTGTGGGCGTTTGTCCTCCTGATCCCAAGTTATGTTCTTATTCCACTGCAGTGCAGTTCTGAGCCATGCATGGCTGTTTAAAACCCTCGCATGGCCAAAGTTTGAGAGCACACTGTGAAATCTCTGTAAAGAGTTTTCATTTATTCAAAAGGATATAAGTAGTTAAATTAGAACTACTGGTGGTTATATGAAATGAAACTTCATAGTCAGAACTCTACACAGAAGGGGAGCACACATTCATATTTCTTGGTTTCTTCCTCTTTAGTTTCTGTAAGAATCCTCTTTCTCATGGGAACTTAAAAGCTCTGACAGCAGAGCTGTAACTGGTTCCATGTTGACCTGTTACCATGGAGATCACTCTAGTAACATACAACCTTCCACCAGACCAGACACACAAGTATCTCCTTTGACTCTTAGAGGATTTTTCTACCCGTGCTCCCACCAGTTTAAAGTTCACCTCTGCTGGGATTTTGCTCTCGACTGTTTAGTTTGACTTCTAAATGTCATTAAAAGTATGACTTCTCGGAGACAGAAAGGGAGGTACTGAACAGTGTCTTAAGATTTTAAATCAACAGAAGTTCACAGGACACAACTGTTTCCTGGATTAGAGCTTACTGACAAATAGCCAAATGTAACTCGTGGAGAGGAGACTCTCCTGGAAGTGCTCCCTACCACTACTGGTCATCTACAATTTATTTACACTATGTTCACCCCCATTACCACAAACTGTGAAATGGTGACAGTTCTTACAAAGTTTTGCTACATATTGAGAAACTGGCCCTCCTATATGTGACAGGTTGATGGCAATGTTCACAGTCAGCCTCTGAAGGAAGAAACAAAAGAGACGTGATGTTGGTCACGAGCTGAAGCATGTCAGAATCACTCTGGGTCTTAGGCAAGTTTGGTGCTCATCTAGGAGGTTGTAATGCAGCCATCACTTATTCAACTTGCAGAAGTCAAAAATGTTCTCTTTCTGAGACATCAAAAAGGCTCTATTTAGGCATGGGACCTTGACACCTTTCTGGAAGGACTATTTTAATTTCCCCTCAACCTTGACATTACTGAAGACAAGCAGAGGAGGGCAAGAAGGGAAGGGTATGGTCTAGCCAAGCAAGTCTATCATCCTGCTGGGCATTCTGGGATCGTGCAAGGAAGACTAGAACAGCCAGAGTTAAGGTCAGAAGGTTCTTAGGGTCAGAAGCCCCAAGGACTCGGGAGTGGCCCACACCACATGGAGGCATAACATTCATGTGGTTTAAAGTGGGCACAGGCCAACTCCAGTGACTAGTGTTAGCTGAACGAAGGAGGCGGAGCTTTTCTCTCAGTGCCCACTGGGACATCCAGGCTACTGCCTCAGTCCCTGGGACATCTAGCGTCCCAGTGGTACAAGGAACATTGCTAGACCCACGAGGAAACACTGATCCCACCCTGTATTGAAAGCCTGACAGTCTGTCTGGAGATATCACGTCCACAGGCTTCTGCCCCTTGCCACCCTCTAGCTGCTCACTTGTGTCCTGATGCGCACAGCATCTGCATCTGAAGAGCAGGGACTACAGGAAAGAGGCTATCACTTACTCAAGGGCAACTTGCTTTTCTTTTTTTCATTGAAATGAAGGATGACTGATTTCCCTTTATCACCTTCCTCACTTCCGTGTCGCCCCAACTTCTGCAAGTTCTGCCGCCATGTTCCTCCTCCTGACGTCTCCCTTTGCCGTGTTGCCTGAGAGCATTGATAAGAAAAACACCGCTGGGCTCACAGCTTTGGGACTCAGGACAGTGCACACAGGTGCTTAAGAAAGCTCTAGGGGCCTGGCAGGATGGCTCAGTGGTCTAAAGCGACTGCTTGGGAAAGCTTGGGCGGCTTCAGGGACCGCGGTTCGATCCCTGACACCACATGCTGCGCCAGCCCTGCCCTGGAGGTGGGCTGAGCCGGCCGTAGAAATGAGTGAATAAACAAACAAAGGTTCTGAAATAAGAAAAAATAAATAAATAAAATTTGAAAAAAAAAAAAAAAGAAAGAAAGCTCTAACTCGGAACTGTCCACCCACATCCTTCTTCTCACCTCCAAACAAAAGAAACAGGCATCATCCAGTCTCTCCCAACCCCTCACTTCCTCAGCAGAGGTCCAAAGGAGCCTAGTAAAAGCCGGGTATGGTGTGCACATCTGCAATCCCAACACTTGGGAGTATGAGGCAGGAGGATCATTGTGAGTTCTAGACCAGCCTAGGCTACACAGGGAGCTCAAGGCCACTTTTAAGTGCATAGTAAATCTCTGCCCCCCTCCTTTACACACACACACACACACACACACACACACACACACACACCATATTAACTGGTAGATTTGGGAGTTGGGTCAATGGTAGTGTGTTTACCTGGTATGAGTGAGGCACTGGGTTTTACTCCCAGTACTGTAAACAGTAACTACTACATAAATAAAGCCTAAGATTGATCTTAATACTTCAGTAATACTTGCTTTATTTTTCCAGAGACTACAGAGTAATGAATGAAAGGAATTTTCTTTATAAGACTTCGCTAGCTGCTAAAGGCCTATGAAAGATTAGAGTAAGATTACCTTTCTTTACAGGAGAAATGACACTATTTCTCCCCTCACTATGAACTCAAAATGATACCTACAACAGTGTCTTGCTACATGTGCCAAAAAATATCTTAGTACTATGATTTATAATTAGATGCCATCAAAGTGCATTTTTTTCTCACATTTTCTCCTGAATGTCATCCGTGTTTTAAACATAAATGAACAGAAAGAAAATATTTTGCTATTGATTGAAAATATCCAGTATTTGGAAGTCTATAATCTCTAGTGAAAAAAAATAGCATTAATAATGAGAATGAGGAAGAACAAATAATTCCAAAGCATATGCTTTGGATACTCACTACCATAGACTTTGTATAGAATGAAGTGAATAACATAAAATCATACAAACGTGTATTTTCTATGAAAAGTAGTGTGTCTTTGGACATTTCATATATTTAACTCCTACAGTGACCATAATTCTTCTGGGTGCACCAAACAATAAATACTGGTTTTGATGAATGCTTAACCAAAGTTTTGTTTTCTCAGACTGAGCTCCTACTTTGTTCATGTTTGAATTCTGAGCACTGAGCATGCCGGTTCCTTTTAGCCAGTGCTTGCCTAGAACAAAACCTGAATTTTCCTCAGAACAAATCCAGACAGCCACAGACAGTATTTCTAAGAAATTTCACAAGGGAAAGGATGCAGTGGGACATGTGTTGCTCTCCTTATCTACCTGGAACGTGGTCAGGAGATTTCTGTCTTGGTAAACGAGGTCAAGGGCTGGCCAGGGCTGCCTTCCAGATTTTTCTGGTTCTAGAATGAACCACAACAAATGTGCTTTCAGAGTAAAGGATACAGCTAAGTTAGCTCTTAGACATATTTTTCTACGATGGAAAGCTGCAAGTTTTATTGCCACTACAAGACCTTCTGGCTGAGGATACAGCTTAGTGGTACAACACCAGTCTGGAAAATATTAAGAGTCTTGAATTCAATTCCAGTACTCAGATACACAAGAAAAAAACGTTTTTTATATATTTGGTACAGGGTCTCACCACATAGCTCAGATTCACGATGATCCTCCTGTTTTTAGCCTCCAAGCACTGGGGTTACAGGTGTGTGCCACCATACCCGGTCTACACTTAAAAAAAAACAAAAACAAGAAAACAGAGAACATAGTGACCATGCAGCTTGTTTTGTTTTTTGCAGTGGCCCAGTACAAGCCTGACTTCATGTCTAAGCACCGAGATCAGTTTAACAATAGTAGATGAGACTCACTGAAGAACACAGGCTCTGCAGCACCCAAGTTTAGGTTCTAGCTCTGCCACCAACAGGTTCTACGGCCTTGAGCAAAGAACAAAACATTTCTAAGCTCTATTTTCTGTATTTATAAAATGAAGATAGCATCATTTACCTGCCAGACTTGTAAGAATAAAATTAAAAAGGTGATTTATCAAAGCCCTAGTCACACAGAGTACACATACAATAAACTGGGACTTTAAATTTTGCTAATCCTCTTTTCTCCATTCAAAATGAGGGCTCAGTAGGCTTCTAAGAAGCAAAATTAGTAAGACTCTAATACAAACTGAAATTAGAGGCAGAATTATATGGTCTGTGCTAGATGCTTCCCCTACAGCCTCGTGCAGTCATAGGGCTTTTGCAAAGGTGGCTCAATCTGGAATGAGTGATGCTGGGATCAGAGGTATATGATTAGCAAATCAGTCCACTGATTGGTTTGGCCTCATTCTGGCTAGGACCATGCTTGTGAGTGCCACGACCTCCCTAGAGCAGGCAGTCTGCATACAAGGGACAGAAAGTCTTGTTTCCTCTGGTTGTTTTGCCATCTTCTGGCTGCCGTGAAGTGGTTCCTCCTCATTATTTTTGCTGTCTCCCACCATCACGAACTACTGTGCCTCTGCCATGTGCCACCCTGCCTTGGAGCCAACGGATTATGGACTGAAACCTCTACAAACTGTGAGCTAAATAAACCCTTCCTCCCTTACCACTGGGCTTTGAGTTTTTCTGGGGGTGGGGGGTGGGGTGGCACTGGGGTTCAAACTCACAACCTTGCACTTGCCAGGCAGGCATTTGTGCCACGGAGCTATCTCCCCAGCCCCGCACTGAGCATTCTGTCTCAGCAAAAAGTGAAAAGAAACTAAGACAATGATGTAGAGGCTCTAAATATACCTCTCAGCACCCAGTGACATCTAATTGGCAGAACCCATCAGCATTCAGTCTTTCCTAAAAGTCTCTTTGGACAAAGCTGTCTGATAGGAGTAAGACGAAGGAAATAACTCAGGAGCCTCTGTGAGCAGCTGAGGAAGGTGAACCAGAGCCCTGAGTTTAGTTCTGTTGAGGGAACTGCCCTGAACCCAGTTACTTTCATGTCAGCATCCACTCAGAAACCCCAAAAGGCAAACTGCCATAGCTGATATAGCTGGTAGGCACCATTTTTTTCCTGTTTATATCAGATAGATCAACAAAAAAGTCTAGCTTTGTCATGCAAACTTTATTTTATTTTATTTTCTGTGGTACTGAGGATCAAACTCAGGACCCTTTTGCTTCCCAGGCAGGCGCTTGTGCTACTGAGCTATTATACTCCCAGCCCACATATTTCTTTGTCCAATGCAGTACATACTTCTTCCCTACTCTTTAGAATAAATCCTACGGGGAGAAAAAACTACACAAGGCAGGGAGCTCTTAAAGTGGATTATGCAATGTTGTAGTTGGGGAGTATTTATTAAACTCCTAGTGTTTGATTTCTCCCAGTTTTACAGATGAGCAACTGAGGCTCATAACAGTTAAATAGTTCACCATCAACCACAGCGCTACTGAGTGACGGCCAAGACAGAGAACTCTGGTCTTCCCTCCCCAAGTCCAATATTCTTCCTGCCATACCACCTGGTTACTCAGACTTCACACTTGGTTTATCTTCCCCCGCTAAGCCCAGCCACGCTGCATGCAACTATTTGCCAAGTTGTTCTACAATTTCTTCAATTCTGCTGCCTCAGCCTCGCTCTGTACTTCAACCACAGAGGACCTCAATGGTCACTTAATACAAAGTACGGAGGCTTGAGAGGCATTTAGAAAGGGGCTTTTGAGATCATAACCAAATTTCCACACAGCAATGTGAAAAGGGAGAGAAGGAAGCAGAGCCCCAGAGCGACCAGTAAGTGACTGGGTCAAGGCCACATTGCTGGCCCTGGAGGCGGGACTGCATGTCAGATTCCAAAGCCTGTGTCTACCCAATTTCACTGACTAAACGAGTAAATAATGGTTACTTTCAATACTGCCCCAAATGATACCCTCATCCTTCTTTCTTCTAATCTAGTCCATTAAAAAAAAAAGGAATTGAGTTGGTATGATTTTCATGTCACTCTCAGGGACAAGGAATGCAGGCTGACTGAACCACAGACAATGCTGCTTACATTTGGTTCAACAACATCTACACAGCACAGATCCTTTTTCCTTCAACTAAGTGCACTTCAGACCCAGCTCTCAAGCCCAAAGTGAGAATAGCACTTGCATCACGACCTTACATTACTGCCTGCAAGACTTTGGAGGCCAGCCCCAGAAGCCGGCTACATCCTCCCTGCTCCCCATGCTGAACACATCTTTTATCACTGTTTCACGTGAAAAGGGTCATTTTCCATGAGTCTGGCCAGGATGGTGCTCTTGTGCAGGTTGGGGTTGGGCAAAGTCAAAACGAAAAGTGGCAGAGAAGAAACTCTAGGCCTCCTCAGGCTGCTCCTACTGCCGTTAAAGATAGAAATAGTGGCAGCTAATGGTGGGGGTGGGAGGAAGGGCGCACGAGAAGGGCTGTGAAGGAAGGTGTAGGGGGACGGATATAATCCGGCGCGCAGAAACCTGTCAGGAAGGGATTTATTTTTGTTCTGTGAGGGAGCATAATAGGGCTTTGCCTCTGCTCTCAATAGCTGTTTTGAAGTGAACTCGGCTGGTATGTCTTTAATTTGTCATTTCATTATGAAACTGTTTCCCTTCCAAGAAGCCTTCAAGTCAGGAAGCTCTGTCTGCCCACACAGGAAATTCCTTCGCTTCAACTTCCCCAAAAAGGAAATTTCCCTCAGAAGTGAGCCCAGCATATGCCTTTGAGCAGAGCTGTTTCAAGAAACTTTGGCAGCTGAGTCCTGAAAACACTCCTGGCTTTCTGCTGCTGTGGGGAGGTTGGGATAAACAGTTGGGCTCTCAACCAGCGGGTGGGGGCCCCACCTAAACTGACCCTGGCCCACCCCTTCCTCCCTTTTCTGCGTTCTCGGGACACCAAAAGTTTTAACTAGCTGAGAAGATGCCAGTACCTGCCTGTGAAGAAAAGAGGCACATCCAGATCCACACACGGGCTCACAAACAGGCATCCCTGTTACCTGAGGGCAGCTTCAACATGGCGTGAACCAGGCTCCCACGCAAACCCACAAAGCGAGATGGGAAGATGACAGCACTTCACATGAAGGAGCCGAAAGACACAAAACAGCAAGTTCAAGTTCCTCAACCAAACCCCATCTATGCACAGTGGTGGGCTTTTTTTTTTTCCACCTGAACTTTCCCAATGAGGATTCTATGTAAAACATGGAGGGGAAACGATCTCAAACCACAGCCTTACAAAAATTAATCTCTCAGACATATTGTGAATGGCTAAGCAGTGACAGCTCAGAGCAGCTGTGCTGAAGTGAATAACATAACAGCATTTTATGAAGCTTCTCTGTAAAGAAGCTGCCAGACTTGCATTTAAGTTTTTAATTTTCCATTTCAAATCATTTCATTTTTTTTTAAGTTGTGAAAAGAAAACACAGAAACCTCATGCACAAAAAGCAGCAATGATACTGAACTTCAAACGCTGCATTAAGCCATGGCCAGAGAAGACACAGATGAGGAAAGGTAGCATGGTACGATCTTATGTACCAGGCAACAGAGCAACAGTTAAGGGACTAGCAAGAATCACATCGGTTCAGGAGAATGGGAATCCTAAAATTCTAAGTTGTGCTAGATATTTTTTTAGTGCAATGACTTTAAAATTTCACTATGGTGGGTTATCTTGCTTTTTCTATAATTTATTCAGTTATAGCACAGTTGGGTCTCACAGTGGGATCCAACATTATTTTTCACGTCCTTGCAGAGTAGGGCAATAGGGCTGGACTGGGAGGAAAGGAGTAGAGTGGGAAAAATTCTGATGGAACTTTTTTTAAGCTAGCTTGCTCTCTCTCTCTTTCTCTGGTACATGGTCTCACTACGCAGCTTGTACACCTAGTGATCCTCCTCTCTCAGCCTCCTCGGTGCTGGGATTACAAGCAAGTGTCACCATGCCTGATTTCAATAGCTAGCACAGCGTGGCAACACAGCATGGCATGTGGTACTGGGGACTGAACTCCCATCCTTGAGCTTGCCAGGCAGGCGCTTACACTGCCAAGCTATTTCCCCAGCCCGATGGACCCTCTTGACTGTCTATAAGCTGTGACTTTGGCCAAGTTCCTTTACCTCTTTAAACCTGAAGTTTTCATCAGTAAAGGAAGGATAATAAAAGTGACTTCATGGGACTGTTTAGAGGACTAAATGATATAATACACGTGAAAACTGCACTCAATAAATGGAAGCTATTAAGAGAGCTATGAAGGGTCCTTCTCCCAAATTCCACTTAGTAAACCCTGTCACACACATAAGTTACCCTTCTCTGGTGGCTCTTTCTGAGTCCCCAGGCCAAAGTTTTCTTGATCACTTCAACATGAAACTTGGATTGACATACCTCACACAGTCTGTGAGGTAAAGGCACTTTAGTAGGATGGCTGAAAGGCCTGAAGATTCAGAGTTACACTCTCAAATTTACTGCTTCTCTCAAAGAAATATAAATGACTTGTGTATTCTCAGGCCCGCAATGTGCTTGGCAATGCCCAACTTTGGCCAAGATTTGTGCTGGCAACATCTGGAAACAGACAGCTGTGAAGGTTAAGTAGCAGACTGCTCCTCCCCACTTCAGAGGTTTGGATTACAGTGCTTTGTCTAAATCAAGGGTCCTGGATATTCCATTTAGTCTTCTGTTTCTCTCCTCCATGGATAAAGCCAGCCCCACATTAGTCAGTCAGATTTGCATTGCCATGACCAAGAGAAACAACCTAAAGAAGGAGAGATTTGCTCTGGCTCAGTTTCAAAGGCATCAGTGAGCTCCATCACCTCTGGTAAGGGAAAACCACCATGGCGGAAGGGAACGGTGGAAGGAAGCCGTTCACCACATGCCAGCCAAGATGCAGAGGGAAGTGAGATGCAGGTGCCAGGCATACAACAAACCCTTTAAAGGGACCCCAGTGGTGAGCCACCTCACCCACTGGTCTCACCTCCCAGTATCCCACTGACCTAGGAACTCATCAACAGATTAACCCACATGATGAATTTTGCTCTGCATACTCCATCAGCTGACAACCCAAACTTCAGCATGAGGCTTTGGGGGAACATTTTGATTCCCAACTGTAACAAGCTCTAAACAAAGTTAGGAGGTTATTTCTAACTCAGTCCACTCTTCCTGGAATCTCAATACTTTGGCAAACAGAAAAGAATGACACACAGCTGTATAGATGATGCCAACATGATAACGCCACGTTTGCTGTCCTCAGCTCTTTCCTTGGATCATGCAGGAGGTGGGAATCATCCCAGAAGTTGTGTCTTAGGAAGCTGCTACCTGGACAGTTGTCCACATGCTTGGGCACGCACACATGCAGACACATACACACACACACACACACACACACACACACACACACACACATCTGAACTGAAACTATCCTCTAAGAGTTAAAAGAAAAAACTATTTTTTTCTATGTGGTTCCAAAATATATCTGATTTTTCAAAAAGCCATTTAGGTCTCTGTAGGTCTCTGAAGTTCCTCTCAGCATTTGATCAGGACATTAAAATGTAATTTTAAAAAGGACACTTGTAACTTTGATACTCTCTCTTTCTCTCTCTCTCTCTTGTATTTGGTATAGTATCTCACTATGCAGCCTGGACTTGTGGCGATCCTCCTGTTTTCAGGCTCCCCGGTGCTGGGATTATAGGAATGTGCCACCACGCCTGGTCTCAATGGCTGGCTCAGCACACCTGGGGGTGTGCCCGGCATGGCATGTAGTGCCAAGGATGGAGCCCCTGTCCCCGCATTTGCCTAAGCAGGTACTCAGTTGGCTGAGCTATCTCACTGGCCATCCTAACCTTGATTCTCAAGTGAGGAAAATCTCTTTTAGGGGATTTTTACATTTTTCTTCCTAAAAGGTCTTTAAATAAAGTCCCTGATATCTGAGTGAATATTTGGATTACGGTGGAGCTTTAAGGTCAGTGAGAGCCCAGCACAAAATACCTGACTGAACTGCAAATAAGAAAGCAAATGGTATATGTCCAGGGAGGGGATTCTGTGGGGTAGCTTCACCACTACCTCACAAGGGACAGGAGTGAAGTGAGAGAGTTTATTACTTTAAGAACAATGCTGTACAAGGAATCAGGATAAAAAACACACACACAGTTTTCTCCTCATTCTGTTAATGTGTAGTGAGAAACTGCGTAAAAGGACAGACTGCCTTCCAACCCCTGAGAATAACAGGTTTGTGAACTTGCACCGCCCTGGGGCTCCTTCCTGAGGTCAGGTACACAAGGAGCAGCAGGAAGGAGGAAGAGTGGCTCTACTTCCTGTGGAGGGCTGGCATCAAATCAGTCAGACTTGTTTCTCCATGAAGAGTTCCTGAGGTTGGTGACCCAAGAGCAACAGAAAGGAACAAAACTTCTCTTCGGTTTTGTTCACAGACTGTTGCAGCTCTGGGCAATCCCTTTTTGCCCAATCTTACATCCTCTTTTCATAGCCCATGTCGAGGACTCGATCTGAGTAACTGATCGGGGCCTACATTTAGAAACAGTTTATTGGATGTGAGTTTTCCAGCCCAGGGGATGGCATAAGTGTCACAGATTCACTCTGCTGTCCAGGGCGGATGAAATGTGCTTTAAAGCTCAGCATCAAAGCCTTCACTTTAGAAGCTGAAAGCCTTCATTCCCTGGCCAACTGTGCTGTTTCCCCTCCCATAATTAATTAATGCAGTAGTAATTGTTCATGTGCTACCGGGCTGCCTGAAGGAGGATTGTGTGGCCTGTCTACGCAGATCAGCTGGCTGTGTAAAGCCCCAAACCCAGTGGAAACCATCTAAAGAGGGGTGAAAGTGTAGACTGTAATTATTACAGGTTACAGGAAAAGCAAACATGCCTCCAGTGGTGGAGGGGATTCCCACAAATCACACAGCTGGGGTCAAGTAGTTACCAGAAGCCACACCTGTGTGCAATGCACTGGGCAAAGGGCCAACTCACATCACAGTTCTTGGGCCAAAAGGGGTCTCTGGGGACAGGAGACCAGTGCCACAAGAGCAGGGGGCTCGGGCCTGAGAATGGGCTATGTGGCGTGGGAGGCCAGCATAGGATATGTGTGGCAGAGGCAATTTTAGAAGCCCTGCAAGGCTAGGCATCTGTGCCAGTTCCCACCCAGCAAGTGCATGAGCCCAATCTCAGTCACTGGCAACACAGGGAAATATCCAACAGTCAGGCACTGGGCTTCTACATTTCCCTGCAAGAGGCAATGTAAGCAAATAACCACAGCTGACATGGAAGAGAATCTTCTGCGGCATCAGAATACCACTTTCTGCACTGAGAATGGACACTGGCTACTGGAAATGAAGTGAATGATCATAACCAGTGCCACATACGGACAATGCTTCACTGTTGATATCCCTTGTATTTTTATTCTGAAATCAGAAAACAATACAGAATGTTTGAGTTGGGAAGAACCTCAGTAATCATACACTCATGATATTTCCCTTGATAAGTAAGGAAACTACTGTCCAGAAGGGATCAACCATCGTTGTACCCAAGTAGTAGCCACATGGAACTGGAGCCCAGGAAACCTGGGCAGAGAGGAACAGACTCTTTGCTCTACTACCTGCTATAAACATCACAGTACACAGGCCAAGTGAGAACACAAAGGCACCATAATGGAAAGTTTGATGTTTTACTGTGTAAATTCAAAATACAATCCACACATGAGCACATGGTCTTCACTACAGCTCATGCGACATAACATTTCATGAAGTAGATCATCTCTCTTAAACGGATGGGAAATTGGGTATAATGCGACCTTTCTTCGTTTCTAACATCCCAGAATTTATACAGCTGAAAATATGTGACAGACAGTATGCCCATAGGACTCGATATGAAAATCTATCTTCCTCTAGATTCAAAAGATACTTAGTTTGTATCTCTGATTTCATCCCATTGGACCTTCTCATTGGTAGTTTATAGTTTATATATTTTCTCCTTTAATCAACAATTAGGATGAAATAACTTTTTATCAGTTAACACTTTTACTAAGCCACATGATAAAGTTGCTGGGGATGGGATAGAAAGCCCAGGTTTGGGGATGAGATGTGGATTCAAGTCATAGCTCCTCCGCTGCCTTTCCGTGTGGCCTCAGGAAGTTGAGCACCGCTTCCAAACCTTGGGCATAAAATGCAGAATATATACTTTGCAGTCTTTGTGATTACTCAGAATAATTTAGAGGAAGTTCTTGGTACCAGGGTTCAGTACTTAGTAGTGACTGCTATTACTTACCGGGTATCATTGTAGTTGGCATTCTGACCTTAAATACAGTTGGCTTTGGCATAAGTGCCAAGAGAAAACATAGTTCCTATAAGCTGACAGGTGGGGTGTGACACCAAAGCCATGCCTCAATGGCCATGGTAAGCCATTCCTGGAAAACAAATTGGTCATTTATCTCCACTCGTAAATGAGAGTTACATGACATCCCTTTAAATTTTCTTAACATGTCAGTATTCAATATCCTGTAATATTTGTTCTACGAGAAAGAGAGAGGAAGAAATTAAGCTAGATCTTTCCTCAGAAACTTTCATGCTCCTCAGTGAACCGTTTTAGTTAATATCCTGACCTCTAGAGTTGAAAATTCAGCCTCCGCTGCAGTAGGGAGGCCAAGTATTCCCTGCACAGCCTGCAGGAGTTGCCTTTACCTTCCTGGTACCCAGTCTGCACCTAGCACATGCCAAAGCTCTTTATCTACTATCTTATTTCTAGACTCTTAAAGTCCCATTTGTTATTAGTATTTATGGTACAAAAAGCAGATATGGACCAACTTCAAAAGAATGGGTCTTTATATACCCACCCAAGATGGAAGCAGGAAATAGTAGACCATGGTGATTAATTATATTTGAGCATTTACATTGCACATGTGGCCCGCACCAAGGCCAGTTTAAATCTCTTAAATTCTGCTTCAGAAGAGATCAGAGAAGGAACCCCAAACACGCACACCTGGCACTGGCAACTGAGACTCCACCTACAGCAACAATAAAATCAGTAACATCTGCAGGACTCTGCTAAGATTTACTTCTGGAAAAGCTTAAGGATAAAGCTGTCAAAGTCATTCCTGCCAGAAAAACCCAAGAGTGTGAGTTACAGATGAGGCACAACTCATCCATAAAGAAAATAGGAGAAAATATCTGCTCTTTGAGAATGGAGATTTCATCGTATTTGTATATTGTCAGCTCATGGCCATGCTCTGTGAGAATGAAGAGGAGGAGGCAGGGGGGAACTCAGGAAAGCATATCATAGCCAACATCATGGTGAATCCTTACCGTACCTGCCAGCAAGTTTTACACCGGTACATGGGAGGCTGCCCTTGGATGGAGCCCATGCACAGGGCCCCTACATCGGTAGAGCCCTAGGAATCAAGAGGAAGTTCTGATGGTTGGGAAAATCAAAGGGGCGATGGTGGAGAAGAGAAGGAATAGAAACAAGATTTCTTGCTTCCCATTGTTGTCCAAGTCATTACTTCAACATTAATGGGTTCTCACTGTCTTGCTTTGTAATGGCTGTCAGACTTTCAGTGAGCTGGGGTTTCTGGGCTCACACATCTAACCTACCCCACCAGGTAAGGACAACTAATCGCTGATGGCTTCTGAACGACTGATTCAGAATGTCAAAGAAATTGAGAAGCCCTGATATGGAAAAGGTGGTGGGGCTATTGTGCAGCCTTTCTTCCCTCCCTACCCCACTCGGGTTGGTTCCTCCTCCCCTCCTCAGAGCCACTTTGTCAGGGCTCAGGCTGGAGGAACTGCCTTAAATGTACACAGTGCTCTCTGCATGAAATGTGAAGTGAAAGAAAAGGTCAATAAACCTTTGGTTATATATTTAAAAAAAAAAAAAAAAGACACCTAAAAATAGCTGCATTTATTGAAGCTGCTTCCTTATCAGGAAGCATGGAGCTAGGAATTAATGTCTGCCTGCATCGGAAATTCTTTCAGACAGCAAACCCAAAAAGGAAATTTCCCTTCCAAAGCATCCTGGCTGTGCTGCTAGGGGCTATTTTTTCTCTTCAAGCTCTTTAAAGCCACTAACCAGGACCCTTGTACAGCCCATGTGCTGTGGGGGAAAATAGAAAGTCTTCAAGCATTTGAATGCAAAAAAGGAAGGCGCTCAAAGAAGCTTAAGTGGGGAATAAAACATGAAATGCCAGTCGCGGGTGAAGTTCGGGAGAAGTGATTACTGCTTTGTGAAGGCGCTCGCTGGGAATTCAACTCCCTCCCCGCGTCCTTGGTTCACCTCTGCGGGTGATGTCATTGCACGTCACAGGCAGCTGCGCAAGAAGAGGCCATTTTCAGAACACTGATAACAGCAAGGGACGCGGGAGGATGCATGGGTCTTGGGCAAAGAACAGGGAGGGGGCCAAGGAAAGAGACCTGACACAATGCCGGCAAGACCATGAAAATCCTCTGGAGTGAGGGGCAAATGTGAGAGCAGGAAAGGCCCTGGGGTTGAGGGCCTGAGAACAGGAACAAGTCCTGGAAGTCCCAGGAGGAGGGAGAAGCTAACGCTTGCTGTATCATGTCTCAGGAAGATTGGTCTCGATACTATGTGTACAGAACTCCAGGTCCTTGCTTTATGGAACAAACAGGGACACACACTTTGCTGGCCACTGAACATGAGGAAGGTGCTTCCTAAATTGCTTTATACTACCCGGGAAACTTGAAATAGGGCCTCTGGTGGATTACTTGGCCACTATGTGCCTGGCGCTGTGCTAGATGCTCTTTAGATGAGCTCTGCTATCTAGAAGAAAGTCCTGTCAGCAGCTGTCAGCAGACATCGGAGTCTTAGAGAGGATGACTCGTCGTGCTAATAGAAAGAGGCATCCGTGAAATTCAAGCCCTTTCAGGTCCATATGGACCCAAGCCATGTTTTCTGATCTGGAAACTTGAAAAGGCAGTGGGCCCCTGTCACCGTGTTACCCCTGGAATGGTGCTGATGCCTGTGGGTGTCTGGTTGAGCTTCCCTTTCCTCTAAGACACTGTCATTTTGGTTGCGGAGGTAAACAGAAATTTAACCTGAGTTCGCCAGGAAGTGAAGAAGAGCCAGGTAAGGCAGTATACGCCTGTCACGGCCACCCAGACACGGCAGGCAACAGCCCTGGCTTCTCTAGTGCCCATATGTATTCTCCTAAAAGCTAGAAGGTGTCTTCTGAAGTAGAAATCACTCCAGAGCCTTCACACGCTATGAACTATTCCTCTGACCTCTTCTACGGGCCTCACAGTTACCTCATCAGTAAAACAGACCTAATAACACCTGCTTCAAGGACCACTGGGTTATTAAATGAGATAATACGTCTGAATGCACCTGCTACACCTACAACGTGATTTGCACTGACTGTGCCTATGCATTTCACTCTCACCGTCCCTCAACCTGAGAGTATATGATAGGCGGCTCCTGCCCCTCTCCCTGTGAGCACGTGGGAATGGAGCTCTTCTTGTCACGTGACTGCCTTAGACTCAGCTACTCTGCTGAGAATGCAGAACAGACCAGCAGGTGAGCAGCAAGGGAACACTTCCAAGGAAGACATTAGATTATTAAAGACACACACACAGGACGAGTAATGTAAGCAATTTGGAAGACACAAGGAAAGGAAGGAGACAGTTTCTGGAACTCTGACTCTAGAACACTCACAGCGACTATTATGGCCATTAACCTGCAATATCATAAACTGTAGCCCTATTAGACAAGATGAGCGAGTCCTAGGATCTGATTTTTATTTTACTTTTTTTTTTTTTTTTTAGGATCTGATTTTTAGCTGTCAACTCATTGGAGTTCTTAGCAAGCAGAATGGATATGGTAAGGTGCAAAGGCTTTGAGAAAATGGCCTAATAAGGATCCATCCATGGCCAGACACAGCCAAACCTGTGAGGTGGTAGCATTGGAAATATATTTATGTTGTCATAGTATGGTCCAGCTTGGACATCACTATCTGAGGCATAGTGTTTACCCAGACTCCCCATGAATGTCCTGTGAATCTGTGAAGGCTGGTATCCTAAATGTCTCCCATTGGCCTCTGTGGCAAAAGCTCACTCTCTTGGCAGCCTGTGGTGCTGTTAGGTCGGGCTGGAGCCTTCAGCATGTGGGGTCATCATGGAGTTCAAAGGTTTGGCCATTAGGGGCTTGACCCGATCAGGCACGGAACCCAGGATTCCATGTGCATCTGGAATCCCAGCTATTCAGAAGGCCTAGGCAGGAAGACAGCCAAGGTCAAGGTCTGACTGGGCAATGTAATGAGACTCTGTTTCAAAATTTAAAAAAAAAAAAAAAATTGAAAGGTTTGGGGGAATGCAGCTTAGTGGTAGAGTGTCACTGAATTCCGTGCTCAATACTAAGAAAACAAAACAACAAAACAGACATGGGTTTCGTGGGGAAAATTGGGTCCCTGCTCCCTTCTCACTCTCCTCTGGCTTCTTGGCTGCCACAAGGTGTGCCGTTTCCTTGTTATCTGCTCCCTGACACAGGGTGCTGCCTCGCCATGTCCCAAAGGGACCAGCAGCCAAGGACTGAAGCCCGCGGTGCCATGAGCCAGAGTAAACTGCTGCTCTTTTTAAGGTGGTACTCTCAGGCATCTATCTGGTCACAGCAACAGAGGGCTAAGGGACACAGAGCCTCTGCCACAGAAGGCTGAGACAACAGCCACAACAGAACATCATGGTTCTCTCTGGGGAGATAGCTCAGGGGCACAAGTGCCTGTCTGGCAAGGGCAAGGTCCTGAGTTTGATCCCTGGTTCCTTTTGGGAGGGCATGGGTTGGGGGGTGTGGGACGGGAAGAATAGAGAGCACTTTTTTCCACCTGCCTGCTATAAACGTTGTACTGCAGCTCTTCTAGCCTCAAGCTTAAAAGCAAACATTGGTACTCTTTATGAAAGATGAAAAAGCTTCGCCCTTTCTCTGCTCTCCATAAATATTGTGTGTGCTGTCTTGGAGAGCTGCGGAGCTCTGTGGCTGTGGGACTCTGCAGAGCACCACTGAGCTTCAAGGTTGGACAGTGAGGCAGGCCTGGGTGGCTGCCTGACCTTCCTTCCAGATTTCCCCTGCCTCCTCAGGACCACTTACTGCCTCATTTTTATCATTTTGTTCTTATGACAGGCAGAAAAAAAAAAAAAGGCCGAAAAGCATCAGTTTCTACTTTTCAATGGCTTATTAATTTGTCTTGAGTTTAGGCTTAGCCTTATCTTCCCAGAGCAAAATGGGAAGAAATTTTATTTATGAGACTCTTCATTATAATGATGTGTTTTTTTTTTTTTTCTCCCCTTTTCAAGGTTGTATTCTGAATTAAGAATAAAAGAAGAAAAAGAAAGTAGTAGAAAGAAGATTTATCTAGAGATCAAGGATAAGTGGGGAAAAGAAGCCACTTGGAGCACACAGGTCTGGTGAGTATCTCTTTAAAGCAACCATCTTAAAATGCTTTCATCCTAGTAATACCATAAAAGTCCTGCTGCTGTCTTCGTTTTCAGATTCTTCCCCGTACTTTCCATGAGCATTCCGCTGGGAATTGTCTGGAATCCCAGATTAAAACAGCAATAACCTAATTCCCTTGTTAGAATATTTATTTTCTTTTAGGTTTGGAAACTCAGCTGGGACGCATCTTGAAGTTGCCACAGCTCAGCTGCGACCATCTACACGCCTCTCACACGGCATGATAAGTGGCCACGTCCTGGAACAGGGAAGGCAGAGTGCAGCTGAGCGTCCTCTGGAAAGCCCCAGAGGAGGGAAAGCAGCAAGAGCCTGGGAACCTCCACCTCCAGAGGATTCGTTCCAGATGTCAGGACCGGCGCTGTCCCAACAGGGCTCCTGCAGCTCACCAAGGACAGGTCTCTCAAGCTGCAACAGAGCAGACATTCAGGAAAAGCTACTCTCCTGAACCACATCCACAATCTGATTACTCACAAGGTCCCAGAAACATGCTACAGCTCCACACTTGTTAATAAGCTATGTGAGGATTCAACCATCCATCCATCCACCCACCCACCCATCCAACCATCTATCCATCCATCCATCCATCCATCCATCCATCCATCCATCCATCTCACTGAAGGGTGACATATAAACTAACCAGCAGTGGACGGAATATACAACCACAGAATGAACTCCTGCCATACACCAATGCTGTGAACATATCAGGGAATCCTTGCCAAGTCTCATACCTACATTCATCCATCCACCCAAAAAAATATTTATTAAGCACAGTCATATGCAAAAAAGCCTCAGCTCTGGAATCAGTTCTGTCTGAGAACTGAGTTTAAATCATGCCTCTATCTCTTACTAGTCCTTTGACCCATCTTGAAGAATTACTTGAATTCTCTAAGCCCTATATATGACATGGAGATAAAGAATCCACCTTACATATATTGTTATAACTATATATATTTATGACTCTGTACTGTCCAGTGCCTTCCCACAATAGTAACTGGCCCTTATAACTAAATGCAAAGCCAATAGGATCTCATCAGATCCTAAGACGCAGTCCAGAGTGGGCACCTTGAGGAAATTACTCAAGAAGAAATTAAAAGAAAGAGTTCCAGGGGATGGGGAGATAGCTCTATGGCACAAGTGCCTGCCTGGCAAGTGCAAGGTTGTGAGTTTGAACCCCGGTCCCGAAAAGAAAGAAAGAAAGAAAGAAAGAAAGAAAGAAAGAAAGAAAGAAAGAAAGAAAGAAAGAAAGAAAGAAAGAGTTCTAAATAAGAAGGATGTCTCTCATGAGAACTGTAATATTCTATAGTTAGGAAGGCTGCTGGATATCATTCTTTCTTAATGCAGTATTGTATAGTAGGAAAACTGACTTCAAAGACTGGGTTCACAATTGGACAGCAGAAGGAGCTATGAAGTCAGATTTTTCCCAACTGCCAGTTTGGTTTGTTTGTTGGATGGTTTTTATCACAACGAGTTCTTAGGAAGGGCTAGTGCTGCAGCTGAAGAGCTTACCAGTATCAGAGGCATCCACAGGCAAATCAGGAGGTAGGGTCTCCTTGGAGGATGTTGTAAAATACTGGAGTAGGAAGTTGTGAAAGAAACCTCTGCCTATTTGGGGACAAGTATGTGCATTTTTTTCCTCTGTACTAGAATTCATATTTCAGAAGAGCAGAGAGTTTTGCCTGCTGTCTTTATCTCTGCACCGCTATTGCTCACAGGTGTGGCTGGCAGAGGGCAGACCATCAGTCACTGTGACTGGGGAGAGCAGGTAAGCCGAGCAGGCGCCAGCAGCGCTGTGCCCATGTGTCGCATCCCGCAGCCATACAGTGGTCACAGGATGGTATCTAGGGTGTAGCTTACTACCTGCTAGCTCTTCTTTTCCCAGTTCTGTACATTCCAGTGGTGCCCTAACATTCTAGTTTACTATGGATAATGGTACACTCAGCCTCTCTGTCCCAACCTTTACTTAAACTGTTCATGGCAGCAGAGAAGATGGTAGAGGGGGGCTGTGTCCTTTATCTTTCTGCCCATGCAGAGCAGGAGTGTCTCAACTGGAGGAGGCAGGAACTCTGTAAATACTAGTGGATGGGTACGGAAGGCTGCAGGATTTGCCCCCAAGTCCCTGCAACTGTCCTCTTGGTAGGGAAAAAGGGACAAGCCAGTAATCTTACCCCAGTACCCTCTATGTCACATAATTCTCTGATTTACTGCAGAGAGAAAAGTAGAGCCTGAACCCTGTGTCCTGTTTTTCTCTACTTTCTGGGAGAAAATGAGAAGGGCCCATGGACTACTACTATGCAAAAAGAGATGGCGGACATGACTTAAGCGACATCATTTAAATCACTGGGCATCAATTACAGAAGGGCCAAGATGACCTCAGGATCCTCTGCAACCTGGGTAACATTCACACCATAGAATAAGGCATTGCTTGGACATTGTGACCAGGATGGGAATCGGGTGATTCTCTTTCACCAGCTGCCCAAATCGCATTTCATCACTTGGCACAGGACAGGCAGACAGAAAGGGAAAGGAATTGACAGGTGTCAGTGCTGTGGAGGGCAGCACCAGCCGCCAGGGGTGGCCCACTGCTGCCAAGGGGGCAGGTGAGGATTCAGATGGTGGGTGGGGGAGACGGGCTGGGGAGGATTTGCCGGATGTGGAGTACTGCAAGCGGGGGCTGCTGAGGCAAGGTAAACCCGAGCAAGAGAGGGAACAGAAGAGGGCACAGGAGAAAGGACCTATGTTGGCCTATAGAAAGTGAAGAGAAGGCAGCATCATGGGAAACGAGGAGTGTGCAGCCTACAAAGAACAGAAGAGCATGCAGCTCAGGAATACAGCAGTGCGAGGCTCAGTAAGAAACTGAGCCACATTCTGGACCGAAGACAATATTAAAGGTCAGCAAATGTAAATTCAAGAATGCCAATCATCTGGCCTCCCAGGGGTCTGAGTTGACTCTACTATGTACTGCACATTTCCAGACTGGTTTTTCAAAATATATTTCACCCTCGGAGATGACACATCAAGAAAAAAGGGGATAGGAATCTCAAAGTTTTCAAATCCATTTTGGGGGACACGGGCAAAGATTCTAGAACAACAGGACAGTCACGTGAAAGCCATCTCAATCCCTCTCTGACCCGGGGCTCTCTGCCTCTTTCCCTCCCCGATGCCTCCAGCAGTCTGTCCGTCGGTCAGTCTTTCCCTGACCCAACCGTGGCCTCCCAGGCGAACACTCACGCAGGTGTGCGGGCAGGCGGATCGAGTCTTCCTCCATCCTGAGCGCTCGAGGCACTGGAACATGAAGTGGAGTCGAGGAGGCGTAACTCGGCACCGGGCTCTCGGGAGGTGTATATGAAATTCGTTCCTGCTGTTAAAAATAAGAGCAGGAAGAGGAGAGGGGGGAAAAAAGACAATGAAAGGTCGGAATAGAGGTGTGAAACCACCCAGGGGCGTGGGGAGCACAAGGAAGACACGGCATTTGGACAGTGAGGTCCAGCAACCTAGGGGGACTGTGCACAGCAGTCTGGCAGGTGCCTAGCACTTGGCATTTATTTTTAAAATGTGGCAAAGGTTTACGTTTGGGTCTTTCCTTCAGCCTCAGGAGAACAGGTGTGCACCTGTGTGGTTTGTCCCGGAAGTGAGAAAAGGCCGAGGTGAGAAAACGGCAGAGGGGCCCTAGAGAATCGCGTTAGAGCAATTCTCCCAAAAATTCTTTTTTCCAAGTCACACAGTTAGTGGCATCAATACATTACAACTATGTTTCCTTTTCTCTGGCAATATCCCCAGCTTCTAATCAAAGTAGAATTCTATACTCAGATCCAACAAGAGGGAGCTAAACAGGCCAAGTTGAAAGAGATGCCTTCAAAGATAAGATCTCGGTTTAGTTATTAAATGTCTGAGCAATGGGGCCAGGGAGATAGCTCCGTGGCACAAGTGCCTGCCTGGCAAGTGCAAGGTCGTGAGTTTGAACCCTGGTCCCACAAAAAAAAAAAAAAATAAATAAATGTCTGAGCAAGACTTTTCTATCTCCCTATATAATAAATACAACCAAAAATATCCAACATTTAAATTTTTCCTTCCTCCGGGACTATCTGTACCATTAACAAGTATCTCCTGGCTCCTTCATTCCCTGTAGAAGTATCAGTATTTCTTGTTCTCCCTGAAGATTTTGGAGATGAAAGGAATAATTTCAATGTAAGGAAAGAACTGTTTAATGACACTTATCGGTGACAGGGGGACTTTAGGAGACCCAATGCTTGCAAACAAGCAGCAGTATTTGCTAGATGAGTTGAAGTTAGTTTTAAGTTAAAATACTGCAAATAATAGCCACACACACACAAGAGTGCACAGCTAGGCTAGCAGGGCAATGTGTATCTCAGATGCACTAGACCCACAGCCCATACATTAACGTAACTTCCGTTAGTTTCTGTGGTTTCGCTGGACAAAGTAAAGTGGGACACATCGGGTCCAAAAATACGCTGAGAAGAAAAGTAAGCTACCAGTATGACAATAAAAATCAGGAGTAAAAGAAAATGCTGGATTAAAGTGAAGGGGAGGGGTGCTTACTTTTTGGAAAGATAATTAATTCTTTAACATGTCATTTCTCATCAAATGTGCAAAGGGAAGCAGGGGAGTTCCCCAGCCATCTAACCAAATTAAAGCTTCTACTCATAGCCTGGAAACTTCGGTGGGTGCAGTAGGAAGTTTCAATTTTAAGTGAATATATACACACTGTAATTTCCGGATGGAGTCGCTTCTACCTTCCCTAAGGCATCCACTAGTGGCATCTAGGGTAGTTGGCCTATTTCTGTTTAAACACACAACTTAAAACCTTCCCAGTCAACTTCTAATTAAGGGGAAGCCCACAAACTCTAAATTTGACTTCTTTATATCAATCAAGCTATCCTGTGAAAGATCACCCAGAGGCAAAACTTTAAACTTCATACTTCCTGAGCTTTAACAAACATCACACATAAGTAGTTCAAAGTTAGGGGTGCATTAGACTTTTGGGTGTTTGTGTTGAGGCTATCTGAGGTAGAAAAGGCAAAGATACACAATCACATATTTGGGGAAACACATATTCAGTCTGTTTAGGGTCTTTTTCCTAGGTGAGATAGGCTTTCAAACACTGCAAACATAGCCTGTTTTTTTTTAATTTAATAAATTCTCCTACTTTCCAGGGCTCTCAAGACTCCATAATCCCATCATAGGTCTAGTTATCTACAGTTAACTTTATACCCAGAAATAGCTTTCTGTTTTGTTATGGGTTTTGCAGAAATGAAACCACTGATGAAGAAAACACTATATAGCCAGTGTTCAAATGACAGGACAAGAAAAAGGCAGTATTTCATAACACCATGGATTTTTCCTTAAAGCAAGGAGAAACTCACAAGTTTGTCCCCAAGACAAAAGGGCCACCTCATCCCAGTCCTTCTACTTCTATCAAGAACAAACTAGAGGCACCCAGACCTCAAAACTGCCCAGCTAAGCAAGAAGAGCCCAGCAAGGCAGCCCTTGCACAGGGTGTGTGACTCGCTGTTTCACCACTGCAATGTGTCACATGTCACAGGAGGTCTTGGGCAGCATCCCATTACTTTTTCCACTTCTCCACAGTGCCCTGTCCTCATGATAACACAACACAGAGACAGCACACTAAGCACCTGTCCTGGGATTCATGCATCTCTACCGACACAGGGCCCCATCTATGGAATTCTAGCGAGAGACAACGACTTATTTCATGACAAAATCTAGAGCAGGCAGGCCACAGACTGCGTGTGTTCTTCTCATGCCTGACAAAGGCTTCTACTCAGAGCTGCAAAACTACAAGCCCAGGCCTGGAAACTCTGTTGTAAGGATTCGGTAAAGAGAACTCTCTGTATCAGAAGAGTTACCTTGCCCAAGAAGGGGAAACAGCAAAACATGCTTCTACGACCTCGAACAGTCCGATGGCAACGAATACATTAACCCTGTATCCAGCAGCCAGCAGGTCACTCAGGGGATCCTAGGAAGGACACTGTCCAGCACATGGGTGCCTTGCTGAGGAGGAGACACGCGGCTGGGAGCCCCACACAACATTTCTTCTCTTGTTCATGATTCTAGGGCAGTGGTGGTGAACCTATGGCACGTATTACTGTGTTTTTCTTTTAAGACAGAAGATGTTAATACGTGAGCTTTTTTTTTTTTTTAAACTAAACCCCTAGTACTCGGGTTTTCCTGCAGTGTTGGCACTTGGTGATAAAGAAGCAGGCTCTGAGTTGCAGTATGGGCACTTGTCTCTAACAAGTTGACCGTCTTGTTCTAGGCTGACTTCCATGGTCCTCATATTTTTCTTTTATTAATTTATCCGCCACATGCTTCCCATCTACAGTGCTAGGTCAGCATGTCATCAGCAATTAGAAAAATCAAACAAATACCACACTCTCAGAAGGAAACATCTAGACAGAAGGACTTAAGGAGACTAACACCCAATGGTCCAGATAAAAGGGTTGCATTTATTCTCCTAACTGCTTCTCTAGTCTGGCCCCAGCAAAGAGGCAGGCTGCCTAGAGAAGCATCCACTCACCTCTAAAGCAAACTGTCAGACAGATGAAAACCAGAGGGGCTTTACATTAACATGGGGGGGGGGTACAGATTTTCCCAAGAGGATTATAAACACGGCTCTAATTAAATTAAAATGCTACAGACACTGATATTAATGCATTCAAGTGTTGTAGAGGGATAAACTGCCGGTGGAGGTCAATGATGTGATTAAAAACCTCGTGATGTGGTTACATTATTGTTTGGATGGTGAAAAAAAAAAAATAAAACATCCTGCTTTCACTGGTTTGTAAGACGCAAGCCATCAAACCACCCAGCTGAACACAGCAATATGCTGCAATTTCTGAGGCTCACAGACAAACGGGGTGTGTGTGTGTGTGTGTGTGTGTGTGTGTGTGTGTGTGTGTGTGGTGTGGCATGTATATGTGTGTGTGGTGTGTGTGTGTGTGGTGTGTGCATGAGCTGAGCAGTGAAAGCTCTAAAAAGAGAGATGAGGCTGAAAATAGTTGTAGGCAAGGGTTAAAATATAAATGCTCCTAACCATCACACAAAGGTTTTGAGGGTGGCAGCGATGGAGTCTGATCCTGGACTTTTTGCTACAACACCTAGCAAATCCAAACCAATCTGCATTCCCTCTCCTTGCTCCTCCCCAAAACCATGAAAGGCCAATGAAAGGTACTCATCTAACTCTGCCATGCTTTTAAATTAAATGCTTAGGAGCT
The DNA here is from genome assembly GCA_004027025.1 of Myocastor coypus. Taxonomy (NCBI): domain Eukaryota; kingdom Metazoa; phylum Chordata; class Mammalia; order Rodentia; family Myocastoridae; genus Myocastor; species Myocastor coypus. Next base: position 27,205 of record PVJA010004921.1, on the reverse strand, counting down.
TGTGAATCTGTGTCTTCCTTGTCAAACATGCTTACCCAAGCTAAACAGTACAGAAAAGAAAAGATCACACACACCACTATATTTTTGTTATCAAAAAGTCACTTTCAAAATTATTCAACAAAGGAGTTCTATACATCACAGGCATCTACCCAGTACATTTAGACACTTGGGTTTTTACATTGTGTTTTTCCTTTCTAGTATGGGGATGTGAATCCATGGCTTTGTCATTGAACTCTACCCCCAGCCCCTTTTATTCTGTTATTTGAGAACACAATTGTACCAAGCCACTCAACCACTCAAGTTGGGCTCAAATGTACAATTGTCCTGCCTCAGCCTCCCACAGGGCTGATACTACAGGGAAATGCCACCTGGTTAAGCACTTGTTCTCAAGATATTATGACTTTCAAGAGACTGAAAGCTTTAGAAATTTAGGACTTATTGTTAAAAAGTAACTTTCTAGAAATAAAGAGACAGCATTTGGGAAATGAGATTTTGAGAATCTGCACAAAGATGGTTTTGGAGGGGATTTTAAAGATTTCTGCACAGTACAGATGAGCTGCTCTTGCTTTAACAGCATTTTCCAGAAGTTGTTATAAACACCAGGATTATCCCGGACGATGGCATCTTGAGCTTGTGTTGAGAGCTGAAAGTTGAGGAAGATGAGCACCCTGGAAACACAGCAGTGTCCAGGAGCAAGGGTGAAACGACCCAAGCATCTTGTATTCACTTGAGCTTCAGTGTCTATGACTATAATGAACGTCTGAACCCAGGCAAGATGGCAAATGGCAGGCACCGAAGACAAGAGCCAGCACACCCGCCATGTTCAATGTTGGAGGAAAAGCTTTGCTTTCAACTCTGCGGTTTTAGAAAAGATGACACTGTATGTCAGTCGATCTCTGTAGACATCTACAGAGATGAAATGTCTCCTGTGGAAGCTACTTACTGAGATGTACTGAACTGATGTCTGAATACATGATTATTCTGAGTATTTTTTCAGGCTACAAAACAATTCAAGGGGCCAGGGAAGTAGCTCTGCAGTTTGAGTGCCTGCCTGGCAAATACAAGGCCCTGAGCTCCATTCCTGGTACCATAAACAAACAAACAAGTAAACAAACCAAAATGATTCATGATACTATAAATAAATGAATTAAATAAACCTAAATGATTCATGGTGGTGGTATTAGCTTTCATTAAATATGCTTTTATTAACAAGCTACATCTTCATGTTACCAAAAAAACTGAATAAGCAAACAAACTTGTCTGCCTTGTTTTTTTAGATTTTTGGCTTCAAGGATGCAAATAGATAAGATACAGGAACCTCAACTAACACACTGTTGAGAATCAATTTTCTTTGCTTCAAACAAAATCAATTGAATATTCTGTTGATCCCAAAATTCAGTGAGATAAAATACTCGAGAAAAGATGCAAATATAGTCATGCCTCATAACACTTTTGGAATCTCCCCCGAAAAAAAAAAAAAAAAAAGAAAGAAAGAAAAGAAACCAGCATACCCAAGGACAAACATTACAGAGATTTCAAACATGAATTCTGAAGTAGACACCCGACCCAGAAGTGAAGTTGTGATAATTCCTTGCTATTTTCTGAAGGTTCCAGTATATACCTAAAGCATGTAGCCAAGGTGGCTTTCTTCTGGGTGTCCAAGGACCCTCCAAAGAGAAAGTCTCTCAGGAGAGTTTCTACAATCCAAATGGTGTTTGGCTTTTAACAAGCTTGCAGGATGCGTATTTGTAGTTTTAGAAAAGAACAAATGAGATAACTCTATGGAAATGAAGACGGGCGGGAACCACATCCCTGGGCCCAAGCTCCTCTCTAGGTTACCTGGATAACCCATTTAGCATCAGAGCAACAGGAGAAGACATGCAAATCAGACTGCATTCAGTCCTGGCCAGGCAAGGCTGCTCTGCTGAGCCTGACTGCACCAGGGAAGAGGACTCCCTTTTTATCTAGAAGTTATGAAGATATTTCAAGGCACATCATTTATGAAAATGAAATAGTCCTTTGCTTCACTTCTATGACAAATGACATCCTAAAATCAAGACGGCAGATTGCAACTCTCAGGCGGTCTTAAGTCTGTCTTTTAGTCTGTCCTTTATCCAGATCTATTATCTATTCACAGTGAGCTGGGTGATGGGAGGTGGGGATGGAGCTCAGGATCTGTTATCAAGCGCTGCTGTGAAAAGTCACTGAGGTATTTTTCTTCCTATGACTTCAGAAATACTTCAGCATTTATCTTGCATTCATTATGAACCAAACCTATACTTAACAAGCATTAGCTATTACATACTCTCGAAGTCTTAGAACTTATACAATGATTCTAATATTCGCAATTCTATGTAGGGCCTGGGGCAGAGTGGTAGAGCACTAGCCTAGCATTTGATCCCCAGTACTGCAAGGAAAAAAGATCTGTCATTTTACCCACATAAAGACACATGAGCACTCATACACCTCTCAGAACCTATGTCCCAACTTTGGTTGGAAAACAGTCACTGCAACCATGAGGAGAGGGAGCTAGCACTGAGGTGGCACAGGGCAAAGCTTTCCCAGGAGTCTTTGTTTCATTTCAGCCTCACCATAGCACAGTTAGGAAGGAATCGTTATCTCCATTCCACAGACAGGACCCTGATCTGAAGATCACAGGGCTTAAACAACCTGCTCAAGTCACCAGTTGAAAAGATGGCATGGCTGGGCTTTAGTACGGGATGGTCTTACCTGACTCCCTGCTTCGACTAAAGAAGGGAAGAAGAAATTGCATTTATGCAATGCTGCCCAGTCAACAATAACCTCATGACACGGGAAATTCCAAGAGATAAGTTCAAGCCTGGAATAAGGAATATCTGGAATATTTTCTTGCTTTTCATCCATCCCTACTCCTCACAGAATTCCACTGAAGTTCCTAAGGGTCACTCAGCAGCCACGTAAACCATAGTGCCTACTTTCTTAAGGCTGCCACTTAATACTATTGAGAGCACACAGGGAGGGTATAAATGCTCTCAGCTGCAGGAAAAGGACTAAGCATGACGTATGAGATAATTTCTCTGTGAGAGAAGCATCAGAATCCACCCCTCCCCCAGGGATGTGCATTTACTCCAGAATACAATCAGCAGGATCACCAGGGCATCTATAGGATGCTTGGGTATATGATGACTTCCCTTTGTATAAAAATCTCACCTCAGGTATTGTTGAGCATAGATAGATTGCTTTTTATCCTTAATGCTTTCTTTAACAATAAGAAGCCATTTCTCTCCCGCAACTCCTTTCCATTTATCTAAGAGTGGCAAGTCTAAACATAGAGGTGAGATAAATAGGAGCCACAAGGAAAAAAGGACCCTATCAGCATTTATTTGGTGCTGAGAGCAGGCAGATCTCTGTACCATCGTTCTACGTCTGCTTCAATCCAAGCCAGGCCTCTCCAAAGGCTTAAAGACACGTGCAGTCCCCAAAATGGGCAGAGAGGAAGCCACTGAGGATTTATGTGGCCAGTGTAGTGCAGACTCAGAGGGTCTTTGAGATCTCGTCAAACTTCAACAGGAAAGTGTAGGAAGAGTAAAGGCTTACTTGCTGTACTGACTTTTCATGGCTCTACCAAATTCAGAGATAACCAACTTCTCATGAGAAAAGTTTATTCTGGCCCCTCATTTTGGAGTTTCTTGTCCATGATCAAGTGGCCCTGTGATATCATGGGAGGTGTGCACGGCGGAACAGCACTGCCCATTCCATGATGGCAAAGAAATGAAAGAAAAGAACAAAAGGGCTGCTATCACCTTTGAGGACACCTCCCCCCAATGACCTAAAGACCTCCGATAGGTCCAACCTCTTACAGCCTTCACCACACCTCTGAGGGGCCCTCACTGGGACCAAGCCTTAAACACGTGGGCCTCTCAGGGATCTATGTTGAAACCACAGCATCTGTATAATCACAACAGCTAGGGCCAGCAACATAGACCTGTACCTTAGAAGGACTTCTCGTTTCCCACTACAGTTAACAGGACTTCAGGTACAGAAGCTGCTCTTAAAAAAAATTTCTAGGTGCTCAGAAAGACTCCTTTCTAACTCCAAGATTCTGCTTCTATATAATATTATACCCCCTGGTAAGTCAAAGCCTATTAACTGCAGTGTGGTTGGAACAGTACAAATACAATGTGAACACCATGAGTCCCTTGTCTTTCAATTAATCCCTGTGGTCCCCTGGCTGGATACGAGGGTTCTGCTGAATATAATCTGGAAAAAAAACCAAACAAACAACAACAACAACAACAAAAAAAAACACTAGCTTGTAAAATTAGGTGTATCAAAGCAAAAACTCAGAGAGACTTTTCTTTTTATTATTCCAATTTCAAAACATCTAAATTAAGATCCTTTCCATTCCTGAGATGCCATGAAATTCTTTTGTGAATTCCTTAGATACTTCTGACATGAATAAGAAGCACAATCTAAAAAGCTGGGATTCCTTTTAATGCCAGGTTTGTGGTTTCCAGAGAGTACTACAGGGTAGGCCTAGCTTTAAAGATGCATGAATGGTTAGCTCATTTGGCTGGAACCCAGTGCTACTGCACATGCAGGCCAGGTTATAAGCTTCAGCCCCAGATGGGAAAATTTAGTTCACGTTATTCCATGGCCCCAGACTGCACGCTTAAGTCCTGCCATAATGCCAGTGATTGCTTTTGCTCCAAGCAGAGATCAGACAAACTCAGCAGCTCCCCACTCTTGGAAAGACCATGAAAGTGCATGCACTACTGACAGTAGGCCAGCAGCACTGCCTCACGAGAGGAAAGGTGGTGCGGCTTTATTTACACAGAACAATCAGGTGTCCCTCTGAGAAAAACTAAAGCCTCGCTGTTGGATTTACCCAGAAATGCCCCTAAGCTTCTGAACCACCTTGGAAAGAGGGTCAAGAAATCCTTTTTTCCTATTTGTAGCAGCAGGAAAAAAAAAAAAAAAAATAGGTACTTAAAATTAGCAGCAGCTTGTATCCTGGACACCACAAAGTGGCCAAGTTCAGCTCTTTATTAGCTGCTTTCTCCTCCATTAATGCTATTCCCTTTAATGGTTTGGCTATTACAACTCGCCAATCTGCATCGTCCCTGCCTGGGGCTAACAAGTAATGAACTGAGAGAGTTGCTATTTACTCCTATCAAGGGTACCATTAGGGATGCTTCTCAATTTCTCCCCACAAATGAGCCAGACCTTGCCCGCAGATGCCCCTGTCATGTGACTGCTCCCGTACATCACTCGCTGGACCCTAGGGTGGGAGCTGCCCCAAGAGACTGAGAACTGGGCAGAGGAAAGGCTGAAGATCAGGTGCCTGCAGACAATAGTGGTCCAAAGGGATCAAGCCTCAAGGAACAAGGAAGTCCTCACCCCCTTGCTCACTTTCCCCAGCCTTGTGGACCCCAGAACCCCACCACCACCTCCTTTAGTAGCTTTCCTCTTTCTACAGCAGCATCACTCCTAGCTTGCCTCTTTTTCATTTCTTTACCAGAAATATCCTACAAGCCTTGTGAAAGAGACGCTACGGTTCAGACTTCCAACCCCAGGGAGCTGGTAGGTTGGAGAACGTGGTGGGAGGCAACTCAGACTTCCTTTAAAATTAAGAGGATGTCTTATTAAGAGGATGTCTTGCTCTGTGATTTTTTTTTTTTTTTTCTTTATAAAAATGTCTGTAGCTGAAGTGGACCACCCAGGTCTTCATTAAAAAACAAAAACAAAAACAACAACAAAAAAAAAACTTGAGGTTTTAAAGAGCAGAAAAACAGCTAGGGGGAGAAGGAGAAGTTCTAATTCAAAGGTGGACAGTCAGAAGCATACAGAAAAATGCTCTGGACTCTGTACTACACAACTGCTGGCTGAGCCACCAGGCAGTCCCTGTGACAGCCCAGAGGGCCCTAACTGATCTTGCAATTGCACCTGCCCAGCAAAGAGGAGGTGGGCTGGGTCACAGCTGCTTTCACTGTCAAACTGAAGGAATTCCCCAGCCCTACATAGATCAGATAATTCTTGTACTACTTTAGCCTGAAAAACCAATATAACTAAGAAAGGCCCCGTAAACTATACCTAAAGGAACAAGCATAACTTAAATCTGGAAAATGTGTACCACCAAAATAATATTCAACCAAACCAAGCAATACCATACTTTAAAAAGTTGTGTAAAAAAAGAAAGGAGTTGGTATGTCAGAGTGGCCTGAGAAACTAGGACCACAGGCCCAACTTTCACTGTCACATCATGGTATCTCAAAAATAGATTAGGTCAATTCTTCAAAATTTTCATTCTCTTCTACAGTATTTTAACTATTAAATCAAAAGATCTCTCTGAAGGCAAGGCATAACTATAATTAAGAGAAGCTCAACAGAAAGCATTACTTTTATTAATTATTATTATTTTTATCTTTCTGGGACAGGATCTCACTCTGCAGTTCAGGCTAGCCTTGAGCCCACTTTGTACCCCATGCCGGTCTCAAACTCACAACAATATACCTGCCTCAGCCTCCCAAGTGCTGGGGTTACAGGGGTGTAACACCACACCTGGCCTCGCAACACATGACTTCTTTAATGTTTTTATTTTTTAAACAGAGTTCAAAATAGTATCAAAGTAGAAAAATTACAAGTGACACAGAATTTCACTTAACAAAATGAGTTTCACAGTATTTGTTGTAATGCAGTGTTATCTTCCAACTAGTTGTTCATGTTACCAAATATATGCCTGCAAAATTGGAAGAAAGAAATATGTAAGAAATACATAAGAAAGAAATACAGGTCCGGCGGGATGGCTCAGTGATCTAAAGCGCCTGCTTGGGAAAGAAAGCTTGGGCGGCTTCAGGGACCTTGGTTCGATCCCCGGCACCACATGCTGCGCCAGCCCTGCCCTCGGGGTGGGCTGAGCCAGCCATAAAAATGAGTGAATAAACAAACAAAGGTTCTGAAACAAGAAAAAAATAAATAAATAAAAATTTAAAAATTCTTAAAAAAATAAACAAATTTATTTAAAATTAAAAAAAAGAAAAGAAAGAAATACATAAGAAGAGAGGGCCCAGCAGGACGGCTCAGTGGTCTAAAGCGCCTGCTTCGGAAAGCTTGGGTGGCTGCAGGGACCGCGGTTTGATCCACAGCACCAAGTGCTGCGCCAGCCCTGCCCTCAGGGCGGGCTGAGCCGGCCATAAAAAATAAACAAACAAGAGTTCTGAAACAAGAAACAAAATAAAATAATAATAAAAAAAAGAAATTAAGAAGAGAAAATGGACAGTTGAAAAAAGGAAACAAAACAAATTAAGCATTAACTGCTCTTTTCTATAGACTAGCAGAAATCCACAGTATAACTGTCCAAACCACCCTGGTTACATGCATAGATATATCTATTTCCTCAACTCCCTCTCCTGTCCTTCTCCTCAGCTCAATAATTTCTTCCTTTATACAGGCTCATTCCCTTTTCCCAGTATCTATTGAACCCTTTAGATTTTATTTTCTCTTTCAGGTTCTCACACTAAGGAGACAATACAATGTGCACAGTACTTTTAAGGCAAGATTAAAGAATTAGATCTGTCTTGCCAGGCATGGTGATGCACACCTGTAATCCCATCCCTGTGGGATGCAAAGGCAAGAGGATCACAAGTTTGAGCCCAGCCTGGGCTACTTAGCAGGACCCTGTCTAAAAATGGTGGTGGGAGAGGTTGGACCAAGGTAGCTCAGTACAAAGGTCATAGGTTTAATCCCCAGTACCTCAATAAATAAACAAATAGACAAACAAACAAACCTGTCTTGATGTAAAAGGGTAATTTAATGACTGAAAATAAGATTGAAGATTAACAGCAACCTCCTTACATGACTGAATGAGAAATGAAGGCAGAAAGTATTCTCCCCCATCTCAGGCCCTACACTCCTATAAGTAGCATATAAACAACCTCACATACATTATCAGGAATGCTGGACGCCTGTGTTTCCACTTTTAGGAAAAAAAGAAATCTAGGCAAGGGAGATAGCTGGGTGGTCTAAGTGCCTGTCTGGCAAGCACAAGGACCCAAGTTCGATCCTAGGTACCACATGCCATGCCAGTCACCCAAACCAAGCCTGGTGGCACATGCCTGTAATCCCAGCATTGGTGAGGCTCAGACAAGAGGATCACTATGAGTCTGAGCTGTACCAAAATAATTGAGTACTAAATTTTTTTTTAAGTTTCTTTGGAAAATTCTGACTTGTACCAAATTAATTAATTATTTAAAAAAAAAAAAAACAGAAGTAATAACTATATCAGCAAGTCTTTTTAAAACTATACTCATAAAAAACATTAATACTTTTTATTCTTAGAAGTAAGATTTCTCACCAGAAAAGGTATCCTCCCTTTCCCTGTCTGTGGTCCTAGTCAGAGAGACCTGGCAATTTTGTTTCTTGACAAATAATTACCATAGCAGGTTTTGCTGACAAGGTGAACAGCAGTGCAAAAACGTCACTGGAATGAATACAATTCTAAAACATAAACTACAGAATGCGAATCAAATATAGGAGACAGAATCATGGGGGCGTGGCATGATGTTGACCTTGATAACAGAAATTAAATGGGTTGAAATAATAGGGAAGGGGCCAGGGTGATAGCTTGGCAGCATAAGCACTTGTCTGGGGAACACAAGGTCCTGAGTTTGATCCCCAGTACCAAAAAAAAAAAGGTACACTCCATGCTATACTTTCACAGTCTTATTGCTACAAGTAGTAATACTTTATTTCACATAAGGGTCCGCGCCTTCATTAAAACTGCTGGTGCTCAGCAGCATATGAGAACTATGTCTGAATTTCCACATGCTCCAGAGACTCGGAACCAGTTAAAGAGTTTAGGAAACATGCCGTTAATCAGGGACTCCAAATTGTGGCTGCAAGTCAGAATTTTCCAGAGAAACTTAAAAAAAAAAAAAAATTCTAGCACTTAAGTAAATCAGTGTACATGGGGATGGGAGCCAGGCATTAGTACATGTTCTCGGTCACTGCAATGTGCAGAGCTGAGGGTGAGAAATCACTGCCTTCAACTAAGACATAAGCAGAATAAATCAAGACATGTAGTAAACAACTGTTGTTCAGACAGATTTTAGACAATCTGCTACTAGTCCTACTCTCCTGAGTCAATTACCATCGTCCTACTTTATTCATTCATTCATTCATTCATTCATTCATTCATTCATTCATTTGCAGAACTAGAGATTAAACTCAGGCCCTTGTACTTGCCAGGCAAGTGATTATTCTATGGTGCTATCTCCCTGGCCCCACCACTGCCCTACCTTTAATGGTAATATGGAGATGACCCAGATAATACATTTCCTGGGTGAAGTTCTGACTTACAGTCACCCGCAGGCGACGACTTGCTATCCTCTGGAACTCTCCATGGCCACCCAGGAGGGCTGCTCACCCTCCCTTTCCAGAGCTCCGCACAGAACTTTCCCTGGGTACCGGTTCATTAGAGGTGTGTGGCTGGGGTGGGGCTAGGTTAACCGAGCAGGAGCAAGACAACAAGCAAATCCATGCCCTAAGGGCAGCACGTTTGTGTCTGTGCAACTGTGGGCTCAGGCCCCACAAGTCCTTTTCCTGCTCAGGAATGGCCCCACAGCCAGCAGCCTGAAGATCTGGAAGCTACTATTACCCAGTCGAGAACGAGCCCCTTGGTAGCTGTCAGGGTTGCCACAAAAGCAGCCCCTATACCATTCAACAATGACTTTGGGATACGTTTTTCGCTGGAAGTAATCTTGCTACGACTCTTGAGCAGGTCTGCCAGCTTTGCACACTACACTATAAAGTGATTATAACCTGAAGAAATGCCTTTACGTCCCAGCAGCTAACTTCACCATAAAATCCTGGAACCCCGTGCTGCTACTAGAAAGTGTGGACCAGCTAGGGCTCTTCTTAACTAAGGTGAAAACCCTTCTGTGACACATCATTATACCCTCCTGACACTCCATGAGTCACCAGAACTAGCACAAAACTGACTTGACAGATGGAGAATTTGAGACTGAAGGGTTAAAAAGATCCCTGAGTGCGCCTTAAGACTAACTCTAGATGAAACTAACATTTCCCACTCGAGGGCTGCCTTCTTTTCCCACAGCAAAACTTTTATCCATGACATGTTTAAGATCTGCAGCCCGCCTGACAAAACACTATACACACAATAAGCATCGATTACTCAAGAACTTAGATGGAATGGGGCTGGTGGCATCCGAGGCTGAGGCAAGAGGATACCACCAAGATCCAGGCTAGCCTGGGCAACTTTGCCAGGCTCTTTCTCAAAATAAAGAGATGAGGATATAGTGGGTCATTCCTGGATTCAGTGCCTGGAGTGGAGAGCAGGAGAGGGCGGTGGCTGACTTATCCATTTTTAAATGAAAATGTTATCAAGGTCAAAAGCCACCAGAAATTCAAGTTATTCCTTTAAAACAACAGTTTCTGAGCATCTTGGCACTATTAGTAGTTTACCTCCTCTTTTATTTTTTTTTTCTTTTTTATGTATTTGGTACAGAGTTTCACTACACAGCTTAGACTTACGGTGACCCTATTGTTAGGCTCTCCAGAGCGGGGATTACAGGTGTGCACCCTCACACCCAGACTCTGACCAGCTCAGCTCGCCCTGGGGATGGGGCCAGGGTGGCATGTGGTGCCAGGGCCCTATGCTTGCCTAAGCAGGTGCTTAGTTTGCTGAGCTATCTCTCCGACCCCACCTCCTATTTCCTGAAGCAACACGAAGCTCTCAAACTGAGAGGATCATGGCATGAGTACAGCTTTGACATCTGAAACTCTCACTCGGGTACTGAAATGACTAGAGTGGGTTGTAATTCTCTCTGCATCTCCACCAAAGCAATCTGCAAGCCACGCTGTGATGGCAAGCCACAGCGCACAGCTCAAGCCTTCACAGCAGCTGCCTCAGCAGTCCTAACGTGTAGCTCCCACGACTAGAACCACCAGAGGGCAAGGTTTCAGAAGTTTGGCAAAAATGTTGAAGGAGGCACTAAAACACTTCACTTGGAGTGACTAGGGTTGACAGGACTCATGTCCAACGCCATGGAATTCCCCTCTCCTTGGATTACTCTATGGCCCTTCCCAACAGCAAATGAAATCCACGCTGACAAACAGACACTGAGATTTCTGCCTGGAGAAAAGGTAAAAGGATCAAACAGACACAAATGATAAAACACTACTGCAGTTCTTTGTTCCTGGCAGAATCAGTGGTTTCTGCGCAGGTAAAAACTTACTTCAAAATCTTTCTGTTTAACAGAGGCTGAGATGTGTTCTCAATTAACTTGACCTTATTAAGGCCTACTTTCCAACCCTTGATTGTCATAAATGTATTCACATAAAGTGGCATGTTATTAGAACAAGGAAAATGTATCCCAAGCTTTTTGTAGTCTACCAGCTTTCCCTAGGAAGTCCTACAAGGTGTGATCAGAGATGCCGTGAATGCTGCTGCCGAGTGATATCCGACAGAAACCAAGCTCATAAAAACATAACAGCACGTCCTTTTCTCCACATTTACTGGATCTGGCACTGGGTTATTCCGGGCTCTTCCCTAAAGTCAAAATAATTGTGATGAGTCCATGTTTTAAGCTGATTCAGGACACTGAGGCAGCCAGGACAGCACAATCAAGATGTTCAAGAGAGGATTTCCAGAACTGCTGGAGCTGCTGGCATGTTGGGTCCAAATCAAAACATTTTGAAGAACATGAATGGCAGTGTGTCTTTTACTGCACCAATTTTTTTAAAATTTAAAATTCACTATCTATTTTAACCATATCTCATTATTTCTAGACTCTAAATTTTCGCAGGAAATATTTGATCTGTACTTATGTTTCATAAATTTTACAGTTAGAAATGTAAATTCCCATACTCTAGCTTTAAAACAAAATTTTCAAAAGGAGTTTCAGTAACTGGCTTGAAGTGTTTCTTCAGGTTTGTTTTTTTTTTTTTTTTGGTACCAGGGATTTAACTCAGGACCCTGCTCTTGCCAGGTAAGGGTTTATTCTATGAGCTATCTTCCCAGCCCATTTTTTAAAAATTTAACTTAATTAACGCTAAACAATTTTGCAAAGGGGCCAGGGGTTTTATCCCTGGGCCTGTCATGCCAGTACTGCCCCCAGGGCATGCTGAGACAGCAATTGAGACTGGGCATGATGGCATACCCCAGTAATCCCAGCTCTTAGGAGGCTATAAAACAGGTGGATCACTGCAAGTCCAATCTAGTAGTGAGACCCTGACCACCCTGCAGACCCTTCCCTAAAATACTAATAAATAAATAAACAAACGAATTAAGAATTTCATATCTGGGCCAGTGAGATAGCTCATCAGACTAAGTGCCTGCTTAGGCAAGTGCAGGGACCAGAATCAACATCCAGCCCCACATGTAGCAACAGCCCCACCCTTAGGCAGGCAGAGCCAGTGACCCAGGCCAGGTGTGGTAGCACATGCCTATAATCCCTGTGAGTGGTGGGGGGGCTGAACACAGGAAGATCACTAGGAGTCTGGGCTGTGTAGTCAGACCATGTACCAAATACATTTAAAAAAACAAATTCCTTTCTGAGTGGCCCTAGCCATTTCCAGGGCTCACGGTTCCCACACTGTACATGGCAGGCACTGCCCCATGCTTCTGGAAGCATTAGAGATTTGAGACAGGGCAGTGGCTACACACGAATCATATTCTTCATTTTCCCAAAATCCATATCAAAACCAGAAGTTGTTTACAGAGGCGATAAAAAGAATAGGCGCTCTACACAGGTAAGGTTCCATCAAGTCAAGTCTGTCTATTGTCTCTGAACTACTTAACAAATTTCCCAAAGAGCTGAAATACAAGTTCATTTGGAGCTCCACTATGCAAAGTGTCACCTCCCCTCCCTAACACGCACAATCACTGTGCACTGCAACCCTTTCTTACTGGATCACTCTTGATTTTTTTTTTCTTTTATTTATTTTATTTATTTTTATTCTTGTTTCAGAACCTTTGTTTGTTTATTCACTCATTTTTATGGCCGGCTTAGCCCGCCCTGAGGGCAGGGCTGGCGCAGCATGTGGTGCCGGGGATCGAACTGCGGTCCCTGAAGCCTCCCAAGCTTTCCCAAGCAGGCGCTTTAGACCACTGAGCCCTCCCGCCAGGCCCCTCACTCTTGAATTTTGCCATGACATACTTTGGAAGATACCTAGAAATATAACCCAAGCACTCTTAAAGTTCTGGGTATCGTGTTTGATACTATCCTATCAACCAGCTAGCTAGAATTTGACCCCAAAAATAGCAGTTTAAACTTCTGTGGAAGATCATCTGTCCTCCCTCAGAGAAAAGGTGTGTATTTAATTAGGAAGTTGAAAATATGGTGTGGGGGGTGTGCATGTTTTATTATTGACACTTCTAAGGCACTGGCTTTTATTCTTTCACAATTCTAGTCATCCTTATCTGCTTTCCTTCCTTTATTCCCAAGACTGAGAAATAACAAAAGTCTATGCCTAAACAAACACCCTCATTACTTCCTCCACACTGATTCTTCCTACTAACATGACGAAAGAGGGATGGGGAGGCACAGGTCTGAGTCTCAGTTTCCTGGGCTCACTATGAAGGAGCAATGACAACTGTGCTGATAGATTGTGAGCTTTTGAGTAAATTGAATGAGTTAAAATATACGGAAAAGGCCATCCCAACCATGGCATATTATTCTTACACAACAGTTTCCATTTTTCTTTCAGACCAAGGATCCAAGACAAACGCCATTCCCCTTGTCAATTTCTTCAGTCAAGTGCTTAGGAAAAACTTAGTATGCATTGTCTCATTAAACGGAAACACTTTTATGTATATGAGAGCCCAGGAGATAGAAGAACTGGAAGATAGAAGATAGAAGAACTTTAGATTAGAAAAAAAAAAAAAAAATCCGAGACTGTGATCTTGAGTGTGTCATGTTTAGAGTACAATGCAAGTGCTAAGAGAAAGTAATTCTGTTTATGACTCTGAGTGTCCTGTGACTAAGTAAAGCTTCCACTTGTTTTCAACCGCTGTTAGTAAATGTGTTCTACTTCAATAGTTTCTTACAAGGCTTGGACTTCATTCTAACCCAGTGCTTTGTGTGGAAGGTCCCTCCCGGAGCACCTCTGGACTCAGCCTCAGGGATCCCACTTGGGACTCCTTGTCCTGCCCCTGGACTGTCTCAGCCAGGCCTCCCTGGGCCCTGCTTGCCTGGCCTTGCCACACTGTGCCTCGAACTTGGAGTTAGATCTTACACTTCACAATTCCTCATTTATGGGCCACTGCCTCAGTGGAGTGTGGACTTTGGTTTCCTTGGGTCCACACGTGCAGTGGTGGCCACCCTCACCTTCATCTGCTTCCCAGGCTCCCAAGTCACACAGGAGCGTCAGGCTCTCTCTTGCACCCAGAAGGCGAGGTTATTAAAGAGAAGAAAACTCCCATGATTGGGGGCCTCGCCTGTCTTGCTCTCATCTGTTGTACCCAGAATGGGCTCGCAGTAGACACCAACCAAATATTTATGGCAAGTTAAGCTTCATTAGGCAATTTCGCTCAAAACTTTTTTTAATGTTTATTAAACAACACAAACACATCTTTTGGCCTATGTCTTCTCATCTAGGGCCACAGAGTCACTGATTCACATTTTAAGTCCAACTGTATATATAAAAAATCTTGGAATAAGCCACCATCTGTGCCTCACCCACCTCTTACTTCTCCCCTCCAAGACAGGCATTATTATTTTGATCTGTTTCAAAATCCTGGATTATCCTGCCTACTGGGGTCCTATCCCATCAAGCCTGTTATCTGTCAAGATGGATACTATATTCCAGAATATGTTCATTCTTGCTCTAATACTACCATCCCTCAAAAATAATTCTGAATTACCTCTTTTAGAAGTCTCAAGGTCAGTTATCAGTAACAGTTTATTTAAATTATTTCTACCTGACCAAAATACCCTCAAATTTACCCTGTCTCACTTGATACCAAAGGAGATCTGTCATTTCCAAAATTTCGATCCTACTTCAAGGATCAAAGTTGTTCACTGCCACCATCTCCTACTTCATGTTTCTTTCCTGGCTAGACTAAAAGTGCAGGCATGCAAACTATGGCTGTGTTATTGACCACACTCCCTGAGCACTGCAAACAGTTAATACTTGTTTGGTAAATGGATGATCCCATGATCTCACAAACTTTATGAAATATTTTTCTCTGATTCAACAAACATATGCATGACACTTCTAGGAGCTGAGAATGTAGAAATGAGTAAGAACAATATCTTCCTTAAGGAAATTATAGAAAAAAAAAGGAGGGGGGTAAGCTATCATTCATTGTCAACTCTTATGCAACTGACATATATTTTTTTCATTTAAGCTTTCAAGCAATCAAATGAGTATTGCATTTTAAAGGCTAAAATCTTGGAATTGAGCAAGCTTACATATCTTGCACAATGTTAATAAGGTCAGAACTCAGAGCCTACTAATAAATCTGAGTCCCTTCTTTGATTACAGCAAGCGATGTTTACAATTCAACTACATGGTCTTTCAAGGTGATGACTTTTGAAATACTGACAGAGATGAGATATGTGTGTTTGCCTGTTTCCTAGCCTAACCTCGTACCACTGAAGAAATCACTTTAGGTGACAAACTCTGATTTCGCCACTGATATAGTCTTAGAAATAGAGCATTCCAAAGACCAAATCCATAGCCCTAGCTTGTATGGGCATCCAAAGCCAAAGGCTCAGCCCTGTCCTGCTTGTGCTGGGGTGAAGGCACTTTTACAGACAGGTGACTGACCAAACAAAGGACTGGGTGGGTTAAGCTCCAGATAAACCCTGGTACCTGTATATCTGGAAATAGGAATAGGTTTGGAAGCAGATACTAGCATCACTAAACAGGGTGTAACTCTCACCTTTGGGGCATATGCCATATTCCATAAATTATCAAGACCATCTGCTCATTCTTAAACAGAAGATAAAGAATAGACCGCTTCAAATCTCATTTCAATGTTTAGAAGCACCCAGGTATAGTCTGAATCTTGGCTCTGGCATCTACCGCATGAGTTTGATGTGGCCAATTCTAAGATGGCCCAGTGGCTCCCTTTATTCTAGGCTTAGTGTATCACACAAATGCATAGTGATCTGTGTGATAAAACACACAATGGTCGTGTAAAACTGTATCTGTTATTGAGTTTAAGATACTTTCAAGTCCTTCTGTAAATCACCTCTTTTGAAGCAGGGGAAAGAACAGAATGAAAACAAGAAGACTGGAATCAAAAGGCCTGGTTCCTATAAAGGTTATACAGTGGAGGAAGCGGCTGCTGCTAGGTCTGCATGTTCTGGCATAATTAGACAATCCATCTGTCTGAAGCAGGTACATATGTAAGGGGTAACACTGCGAGATAATTCCTGTAATGCCACTGTCCATGCGCTGTCCAAAGGGAAAAGATGCATTGGCTTTTTTCATTGGAGGCTACAGATCAAAACAGCAAGCGGGGGTTTTCCTGCTGTCTGCTATGGCCGTCCACACAGCTGGCCACCTGCCAGCGTCAGCCTCACACGCGTCTACAGATCAACTCTTCAGTACCACTGAGCATAAGCTGAGGATGGAGATGTGTGCATGCATGTCAGGGGAGAGACCTGCATCCTCTTGCGATAAAGATATTTCATTTCCTTCACTGAGGTGACTAGTTCTTGGATAAAACCATCTCTTTGCCAGTGGACTCCACAGTCATAGAGAGGTGGCACAGCCTTGTACAACTGGTCAGGGGCAGGGCACACAGAGCTATTCATCAGCACCCACTCACAGGGCACTTCTTCTCCTGCACGGTAACTTATACCTTTTTTGCAGCATGGAAGTTAGAAAGGGGCGAGAAAATGGAAACAAGTGTTATGTCAAGGAGGGAAACAAAGAGCTATGGGAAAAGAAAAGAGGTAAATATAATACATTGTGTACCATGTATGGTGCCTGACACTTAAAATATAAAGAGAGAAGCCACATCTCAGTGAGGCTTAAGAACTTTCTTCCCAGTGTCAGTCAAGTGGTGCTAGAATTGGAAGCAAAGTATGCCAGACTCCAAAGCCATCGTCTTGCTATATTTTCTCTAAAATGAGAAGTAAAGGTCTTCAGCCCAATGAAAGTGATACCATAAGCTTGGGAAAATGATAGAAAATAGAAAATATTTCTGAAGGTCCCAGCATTTTACACGGGGATTACAAAGCTGGAATTGGGCAATTTACATGGAGGGAAGTGTCTTCTGGTACCCAAGGTCATGTATGAGGCCCAGGGGCAGGGTGTCTGGAGAGCAGCAGTACCCTGGATCCTCTTAAGGCAAAGGTGACTTTGTGTCCAGCATGGCCAGACGGGAGCACCACTGCAGCCCCTGAACCAGCAATATGGCACATAAATATCACAGCACAAGGTAAAGAAAAAGGTGGGTTAGAGTATGAGGGAGGCCCGTACCCTTCATAGGTTAAAGGATCTATACTTTAAAGAAACTGTCTTCCTCCTATGCGCAGCTCATCAAAGGAGACCGAGTCTGTCTTAACCATTTTGCTCATGGCTTGGATATCTAACACTACAGTCTGAAGGAAAAGAAGCATATTTGGGCTTACAGTTTTGCAAATTTAAGTCTATGACTCCACGGGCAAAGAGAGCATAGCAAAAGAAAGTTGCTCAAGCCCATGGTGGCCGGGAAGCAGTGAGGAGGAGCCAGGGATGGGGAGTCAGCCTTCCAGGGCAATCCCTTAGCATCCCTCCTTTTCCACTCAGGCCCTATCTCCTAACAGCTCATGTTGCTAGGATCAGCTGATCAGTCCATGGGGAGTATTCCCCATGAGCCTGTCACCTTGCAAAAAAAAAAAAAAATCATGCCACTGAGTGCATGAAAGGTTTGTGGGGGTATTCCTGTGCCAAAGCATGACAGAGTCCCTTTGCTTTTGACCTTTTCTGCTGTCAATTTCCTGCTTCTTTCCCCATGGTGAGTTTGGACAGGAAGGGCCCTGAGAAAATAAGACCAGCATCCTCATTTTTCAGATGAAAAGTCCAAGACTAACAGAAGTTATGTGAGATCATACTTCTTGTTTCAGAAATCAGGTAGTAATCAGTTCTTGTTTTCGTTTTTCACTATGCACTGCATTAAACACAGAGAGGGCGGACAAAAAAAAAAAATGAGAAATTTTACTTCGTTAGATTCAAGCTTATCTCCAATTCCCTTCATCCTATGACTGTATGCTTTGAATCTTCTTCTATCAAGATCATGAAAGATTTGTACTGAGCCATTCCCATACTGCTGCCTAGGTCGGTTCTAGGGTCGCTGCCAGGTTGAGGGAAGAAGGATTGCAGAGTGGAATGCTTTATTTTCTGAAGAGTTCCATGAAAGGTCTCTTTGTCAGTGACCAGCGCCCTCTTGATTTGCCTGGGGTTCTGGGACATGAGGTTGTTGGTGGTAAAAACAGGAAAGTCTCAGGGGACAGACATGAGACAGTCACTGGCTAAAATAAGCTAATGAACCCAAACAGATAAAATGCA
Source organism: Myocastor coypus (assembly GCA_004027025.1). NCBI lineage: Eukaryota > Metazoa > Chordata > Mammalia > Rodentia > Myocastoridae > Myocastor > Myocastor coypus. The sequence continues at coordinate 8,701 of PVJA010004921.1, read as the reverse complement.
CTTAGCTGCAAGATTTAGCTCTTATAACACCAGTAAGTGGCAGTTAACATATTCCTTTTTTTTTTTTTTTTTTTCCAGAAAAGATGCAGGATGCAAGATTAATGACCACAAAGGGCTTTGAGCCCTTGGGGAGAAAGGTATTCTCAAAGTAGGAAGTGTTAAGTCCATAAAAGAAACAATATGAGAATGCAGCGGGGCTTTTTCATACCTCACAAGAATGACTAAGCTGTTGAGCACTTCCTGCTCGGCCCCATGTTTTTATGAAATTCCCTTTTCCTTATAGGCCAAGAGAGCAAAAGGAAACTTTCCCCCCCTCTCCCTTCTCTTCTCTTCTCTTAATAACAGTGGGAAATTTCAAAACCTCCAAAGGCTTCTAATAGCTTAACAGGCTCTTACTTTTATGTAGAAACATTACAGAGATACAAACCACACTCAGTTTTTCCCATAAGCATCCTAAATTCTTGCTACATAGAATTCTGAGTGAGTTGGAAACCATCTGATTAGAAAAGATAAACACAAGCACTTAAGGAACATTGGAGTTCTCAACCATCTAGTTACATTTTCAATCAAAACAATTCTATTAAACCCCTTGCAAAGGGATGATAATATAAGGTGGGACTGAAAAATGTAGTGAATGCTTATGCTTTCAAAATAATAAATGTGGCCATTATGCCCATCAAAATACCTCTCACTTGGAACCCATGCATCCCTTTGTTCTTGTCAGTTGGGGAACGGTCCTGGCCATCCTCTTCTCAAGTGTCTTTAGTTGCACGGTCTTGCTACCTCGATCCAAAATGTTTACCTTTCGTGGTTGTCTGGCTTGGAGGAAAAGTCCCAAGTTATGCAGCACCAGATAAGAACAAGGGTAATGTTTTCACAAGCCTGCCCTTCTGCTGGTTAAAATGCAACACCAACTTTTACCATCTTCTTGGTCACACTTGCTAAATGCATGAAAGAAAACTTCTAAAACTGCTTTAGAAAGTGGCAAAAATGAGGCTAAGTATGTTCAAATCAAGGAGGAGCATTTTGAAAGAAATGACTGGTAGTGTGTCTCTACTATAATACATTTAAACTTTTTTGAACATTAAAAATGAAATATTTCCATTGTTCCCTGTACAATACTGAGTAATAAGACATTTTGTTTCATTTATCCCTAGATCCTAGTGATCAGCAGCTGCCTTTGGGACTCAGGCATGACTTGCTACAGTGCAAAATGAGACCTGCCCCTAAGGGAGAAGGCTACACTGAAAATCACTTCTCATTCAGCGGTGCCACAAAAGGGCAGCTTCACTTTCACCTTGCCTGGATCACCAAAAACATCAGAGGATGCAGTAGTCGAGGCCCAGGATGTGGTGGAAGGGGGACAAAGCAAGAAGACACATCCACAGGTGGGAAGGGTCCTCTCCCACCTGCTCTGGTGTCCTGGGGCACAGTCACAACACTGTGACACAACTGACTGGGGAAGGGAAACCAGCAGCTCCCTGAAGGGCTACAGGGCCACAAGGCCACAGGGCTATAGGAAAGGCTTTTCTCCTTTTACTTCTACTCTGAACAACTGATTGCTGCTTCCTCCACAGTAAAAAGAAGAAATCAAATCCAGCTCACAAATCACAATCCCGCCACTTTGCAGTGGAGAGGGTTGCTCATGCCGTTATCTGTACCTGAGGATGACGTCTAAAGACCTAAGATGAGAATGTCCCAGGTTAGCAGGTTAGGGACAAGCGTCAGGGGACTACCCAGCAAAAGGGCCACTACACCAAAGGGTCTAGTCCCTAAACTTGGCTCACCACTGGCTGCAATGAACAGAGCTCTCTGGGGCCTTGGTAACCTGCACCTTTGTACACATGACAATTGGCTCCTTTGAGCTTGGCAATCCCTGGCCACAGCCTTACTGGACTTCCTCTGTTTATACAACACTTGTCAAGCAGGTTATGCTGCTTTCGGACCACTTTCCTTTCTAGACACCTGTAAAATGTCAAAATACAAAGACACATGGAGGGGATAAGGTTTTCCCACCATAATCCCAGGGTTCTAGAAAGGCACACATGGAGCGCTACTGCTCTTCTCTTTAAACGGTGGCACATGTTTCTAAGAACTGGCTGTAAGGGAAGAATTGTCAAAAGTAAGACCAAAGTCAGTTGTATTTTGTTTTCTACCATCATTGCTGGACTCTTTCCAGAGTGAGCAAAGTGTGCCTCTTGGAGCCAACAGCAAGTCCTGGGGCTACATCAAAACTTTTCCCTAGAAAACATGGTAGAGAGTAACAAAAATACCTGGTGAACCAGCAAACATCCTTGAGACAGAACCCAGGTTCCTACTGCAACCCACGCATCTAGCCCACCACAAAGAAAATGGTTATTCTTTCACTACAAAACTCATGGCCTTCTACTTCAGACATGCAAGGTTAAGAAAAAAAAAAAATTCTTAAAAGACACTATCTTGGGGAGAGAAGAAACGATGACACAGTAACAAGGCCACAACTTCTTAGTCATCAAGGTAGCATCTTAAAGGTCAAGAATGTATTGGAACAGGAGTGCAAAGCCCAGTCCTTTTCCCCTAGTTAGAGTCAGCCATATTGAAATTGCCTGAAGATTAAGGAGGCAATAATCAAACTGACAGAAACCATGCCAAAGAGCACTGGGAAAATGGCCACTCCTATCATATTTCTTTTCCCGTTCCTAAGAGTATCAACGATCCAGGGAACAACCCCCTCAGATTCTGGGAGAGTTAATCTATAACATGCATACATCAACTACTACCACATTAGCAACCCAACACCTCACCTGTTTCAAGACAGCTGCCTGACAGCCCTAGGGACCTTCTGACAGATTCTTCAGGGACAGGTTCCAAAGCCTTTGAACAGGTAAGTGCTCCCACCCATGGAATATACCTTGGAGACGAGATAAAAATCCAAAAGATAGGGGCAAAGTTCAATCTATAGCTGCCCCTTAAAGGCTGTGAGCTGGCACGCCTGGCCAACTGGCAGCTGTTTCCTTCTTGAGGAGCTTTTACCTGCCTGAGCAGGAAACAGAGATAAGGCCAAAGCTTTAGTTCCCGGGGCCCATGGTGGTTTCTCACACTTGAGCAGAACCCAACAGAAACAGAGCCTTAACCTGTTGCTTCAGTTGAACAGGTAACAGAGCCATCAAAAACAAGAGAATATAGATATTGTAAACTGCGCAGCCTGACGTACATTATACAATACTCTTTAGATATTTAGTAACACTAAAAGTTGAACATTATGAGTAAACATTGATGACTATGGAATCACTATGTGGACATATGGCTAAACACTTGAAGAAGGTAGGGACGGAGAGTGGATCACTATGCAAAGTAGCCCTATTTTTAAGAAAAAAAATTCTAGGTGATTTAAACAGGTAGGGACCAATAACTAAATTAGGAAGGCCGGGGGTAGCTCAGAGGACTAAGCGCCTGCTTAGGCAAATGCAGGGATCAAGGTTTGATCCCTGGCACCACATGCTGCACCGGCTCTACCCTCTGGGCACCTTGAGCCTGCGACTGAGTCTGGGTGTGGTGGTACACGCCCATAATTTCAGCACTGGGGAGGCTGAAAACAGGAAGATCGCTATGAGTGTGAGCTGCATATTGAGACCTTGTACCAAATATATAAGTTTAAAAATAAATAAATAAACAAACAAACAGAATAGACCCAAAAAGCTTTCGCTTAATGATGAACTCAAGGGTAAAGCAAATGCCTAAAGTTTACCCTAAGCAGATTTTCAGATAGCTGCTAGGCCAGCCCTGTCTCCCATAAGACAAATCTAATCTCTGAAGGTACAGACTATGCCCATGGAGGTACACCAATAGAAGCTACTGAAGAACCCATCCTTATTTTCCTCTTGGAAGCTGCATGCACATCTAGCTTGAATAAGTGATAGGAACTAGAATCTCACCCAAGCCCCATTTTCTGAAGTCTCATCTAGGGAAAGAAGCCCTTTCCTCCTACCAGGGTTACCTTCTGAGTTCACCTCTAACAGAGCAGTATGTGGCAGCAGCACTCTGCGCACATCCGGATGCCACCAAGTCCCTGTGCTGCAAACACAGGACACAGCCTTCCTCGCACATATGCTACCGTACTGTCCTCCCTGTTCAGGGCCTACCTTGAGATCTGTGCAAATCAAAGGAAGCCCCACACGCATGTGCCGAACGTCCTACTGTAGAACTGTGGAGCATTGGGATCACAAGCGGTGCTTCTCTGCTTTGCTCCAGCTTAACTATTCATACACTTTAGTCCTGATCCAGCTGGTACTTGGAATTATTTGTATTTATGCATATGTCCCCACCTAGGGTACAAAGTCATGATGTCATTTTAGGTATTTCTCTATGGCTTGAGTCATATACAGGGTAAGAACCCCCAAAATAAGTATGTTCAAGACTATTGAACAAGTGGATCGTTTTCCCATGTGTAGTAATAATCTGGAAACTGTGCCTAAGGAAGCAGCCATGGGTACTAGATACAGCTGACCTCTCTCCTTCCTGCTGCTCCTAATGCCTCTTCTAGGAGACCTTTCAGTGCCATTTGTAGCGCCCTTAAGGCCTCTCATAGGCCAGGCTGTTTAGAAGGAAGGACAACACAGATCCGTTTCTTTCACACTTGCAGTCAAGCCCCCTAGCTGCAACACCAACTCCACTTATACCTGAGGCTTCGTTTTCTTTGTTCCTGCTTCTTAGTCGTCCCATTATTCTTCCTCTCAAGTGACTTCAGGAGTAGCCCTTGGTGACAGAGATAAGGAACGAGGCAATGGAAAATACTCAAAGGGAACACCAGTGTCACAAAGAGAAGAGGAAGCTCCCAGGTACACCACCCCTAGAAGAGAAAAGTCCCTAACAGATGGCTTTTCTCTGACGGAGATGATGCAAGCAAAACTAGGCCTACATATGAAGTGCACAGCTGGCCTGTGTGCAGATCCTGTCAGCCTCTGGAAGCATCTGGGCTGTAGGACGCGTCTGTATCAATGTAAGGTCTCTACGGCAGAGCTCTCTGTAAGGAATGGTTAGACAAACTCCGTTCCTAATAGCTTCCCTCATCCATACTAGCTATGCAGGGTGGGAACCTCAGAGCTGAAAGGCCAGTCCACTGCATCCTGGTGTTCTCCCTTTGCTCACCTGTACTCCACAGCACAGATGGCCTCTGCCCTGCAAAGAGAAAGGAACCGGGATGTGTTACGGCCGTGAAGCAACTCCTCACAAGGACATGAACAACATGTGCTGCAAGTCTGGGCAAAACTAAAAAAGGAAGGAGATCAGGAGAAGGGGGGGAGGGGTGGGGGAAGGGAAAGGAGATGAAAGGGAACTGAGACGTGCTATGGATGTGCACCAACTTCCCACAAGGGATGCAACTATTATACATTACACACATGAACTGATAAACTAAAAATCCCAAAAAGGCCATTGTGTGTCCCTTCTCTGACCTGCCACACAATCAAGTTCAAATCCTGGCACCAACATAAGCTAGCTATGTAATTCTGTATAAGTTTCTCAGCCCCTGAACTTCGGTTTCCTCACCTAAGATAAAGAGGCTTACCTTGAAATCTGTGCAAATTGGACAAAGCCACACGCGCATGCCAGACTTCCTATTGTGGTACGGCGGGGCATCAGGACCATAAGCGGTGGTCCTCTGCTTCGTTCCAGCTTAACTATTCATATACTTTAGTCCTGATCAGGCTGGTACCTGGAATTATTTGTATTTATGCATTATGTCCCCACCTAGGTTACAATGTCATGATGTTACTTTAATTATTTCTCTATGGCTTAAGCCATGGACAGAGTAAGAACCCCCAAAATAAATATGTTCAAGACTGTTGAACAAGTGGATCGTTTTCCCACACGTAGTAATAGTCTAGAAACCTTGCCTAAGGAAGCAGCCATGGGTACTAGATACAGCTGACTTCTCCCCTTCCCGCTGCTCCTAATGCCTCTTCTAGGAGACCTTTCAGTGCCACTCGCAGTACCCTTAAGGCCTCTCACAAGCGAGGCTGTCCTCTCTCTTCATTACTTCTTCAGTACCTACTGTGTGCCAAATACAAGCTGAACAACAGAGACACAGGACAGAAATGGGTAAGATATAATCCTTGCCTACCCCCGGGAAGTCAGGGGAAGTCATACAGAAAGGTAACAACTACTCAGAAGCTACATGCTGGGACCTGGCAGGATGGCTCAGTGGTCTAAGGCACCTGCTTAGGAAAGCTTAGGCAGCGGCAGGGATCGTGGTTCACGGTTCCATCCCCGGCACCACATGCTACACCAGCCCTGCCCTCAGGGCAGGCTGAGTGGGCCATAAAAATTATAAATAAACAAAAGTTCTGAAACAAGAAAAAAAAAAAAAATAAAAATTTTTTTAAAAAAAGAAGCTACATGCTTAGATAAGAGTACACATGTACAACCTGTGAAAGAATGAAGCCTTAATTTAACCAGAGATTATCACTCTGAAAAGTCTGAAGGATCCATTACCTGTGTGATAAAACTCCAACACGTTTAACTTTGCTGAGATAACAGGTGAAAGGGAAACCCCATTCCAAAACGTTTCAAAACAGGTCAAAACTTATTAAAGCAAATGTCATTCCAAAGAAAATCTTAAGAACGCCAAGTCCTTGTCACTGCCTTTTCTCACTTTAAGCCATACACCCTGCAAAACTAACAAATCATCTTACAGAGATGATGTGAACTCTGACCAACACATCCACACACATACTCACAGCTGGCCTCTAAGTCCATGGCACTTGTCTACATGTTGAGGGCAAAAAAAGTCTTAAAAAGTAAAACACGTCTTAACAGCTCCGGGCTCATTCCTGGCAAGGGAATGGGTCCTAGAGAAAAAGACTCCAGGTGAAACTGAAAGGAAAACCGGTAGAGAAGGTAGTAATTAGCCCATGACAGAACAACCACACAGTGCTCTGCTGTGGCTGTTGTCTATGTCCCAAACACTCCCCCGCTAGAAGCTTCACACCTAGGGCAGCTGTGTTGAGCAGGTGAGACTTCTCAGAAGTGCGGCCCACTGGAGGTTAATCAGGCCACGAGAGCACCACCACCCTCACGAATAGACTGATACTATCATGACGATGGGCTGCTTTTGCATGAGGCCAGGCCATACCTTGGTCCCTTCTGCATGTCACCCGTTCCCTTTCCATGTTTCGGCCATGTTGTAACATGTCTGGGGGGCTGTTTACCAAATGACATGTTCTTTAAATTTTCCAGCCACCACCAGAATCATGAGTCAGATAAACTTCATTTCTCTGAAGTATTTATAGAATAGGTATTTTGCTACAACAACCCAAAACTGACTGACAAACGGGGCCATGAAAACCCAGTATTCCCAAATGACAAGTTGGGCAATGTACAGATGGATACCAGAGTGGCCCTTACTTGAAACTTTGTGATGTATTATGAACCTACCCCATGCTAATACAAAGTACCTAAGTCACCAGGAATTTCAGAAGCTGCAACAGTCTCCTGCAAGAGCTAGACAGGTCTCCTGTCTGTCTGTCTGTCTGTCTGTCTGTCCGTCCACCCACTATAATACATTAAGGAACTGTTTTGACTATTTTTCAAGGTAAAATTACCTTTATGCTTACTTCTCTCAGGTTTATCATTACTTTTCTGTCGTTCCTCCCACATATTTTTTATTCTCATTGCTGACTCAACTTTCTACCAATACACAGTGCAGAAATAAAGGCTTCCAGAAGGGCAGGTCCTGCTGATCTCTGCCCCTACTCTCCAGCTTTGCTAACACCTCCCAGAGCAACCAGCACACAGGAGACTGTCAACCTACGTTTATGTCATCGTGTACAGCCATGGAACACGAAGAGAAACAATGAAGGAATGGACCCATGACACACCACACAGCTGACAGGCGACCCGGCATCTAAGCTCTTCTGCGGCCCATTGTTGCAGCCCACGCCCCACAACTGGCCCTAAAGAGTAAGACCCATGAGCATGCTCCGTGGTCTCCTTCCAAACTCCCGGAACATGGTTTTCTCTAAAACCTGTCTGCTAAACCTTGCTATAAGGCCTTGTGCCATTCACCTGTGCAAAAGCTGCACCTACCTGGACCTGTCAAAGGGAAACCTGAGCCGCAGGGGTAATCAGAGACACAGGCAGCTGATCTGCTTACAATCTAGAATTCAGCTGACTCCCAATTTCTCTATAGGATCAGAGAACATACAGCAGCCCTCACACTGGAGGCAGCTAGGGGCCAGTGTTGGAGTAGGAACAAGCAGCGGGAGAACTGAAAAAATGTGTCCCTCAAAGAGAGACCAGGATGGGACAATATTCATCAAACTCCCATAGTGTGCCTAAAATGAAGAAGAAGGTGGACAGTCCTCAAAAGCCTGTAATCTCAAAGGTCACTCTTTCTTTTTTTTTTTAATTTTTATTTATTTATTTATCTATCTATCTATCTATCTATCTATCTATCTATCTATCTATCTATTCTTGTTTCAGAACTTTTGTTTGTTTATTTATTTTTATGGCTGGCTCAGCCCACCCCCAGGGCAGGGCCGGTGCAGCATGTGGTGCTTATGGGGATCGAATCAATCACGGTCCCTGCAGCCACCTGCAGGCGCTTTAGACCACTGAGCCATCCTGCGGGGCCCTCAAAAGTCGCTTTTTTTTTTTTCTTTTTTTTTGTCTTTTTGAGACAGGGTCTCGCTATGCAGTTGAGGCTGGCCTTGAGCTCACTTTT
>PVJA010004920.1:0-82459 GCA_004027025.1 Myocastor coypus | reverse complement strand
AGTTGTTCCCCTACTTGGGATGCTATTGATGTAGGCATGTCTTTGTCAACTTTAGATATTATTTCTGCTCTGATGTCCTCTATACGTTTCTCCAGCCATTTTTCCACTTCATGTATTTCTTTTTTTACTTCAGATGTTATCTCTGATCTCAGTTGCTCTATAAGTTTCTGCACTTGTGTGTCTGCCTCAGATGCTACCAGTTCAGAGGTTTCATCTGTATAGTTCTCATTTTCTTCCATGATAGTGTCTTCTGTATTTGCTTTGGGTGGGCACGGGTCCTGAGATTGTCTCCTACTCTTTGTTGTTATCATTTTGTATGGAAGCGACCTCTGCACTTTGGTGGTGTTATGCTATGTCTATGGGCGTTTGGTCTGGAGGCTCCAAGCTGGTTCTTCTACAGAAGTTCCTGACTCTGTGTTGGAGCTCTGGTTGCTAGTTTTTGTGAATCCTGGCGGATGTGGTCTCTAAGTGGAGGTGGAGCTTTGGGATTGAGTAGGCTCGTGGACCAGATCGGTTGCCAAACGGGCTATTTGATCGGTTCGGTGCTGGAGCTTGGGCTGGAGGGGTTCAAAAAAAAAAAGGGGGGGGGTTGCGGGAAAGGGAAGGCAGGCCAAGGATCCTGACCCTGCCGGTGCACGGGCTCAGCTCCCAGAGGTGCGATTTGGGTCTGGGCTGGAACAGGAAGTTAGTCGCAGAAACGCAGAGGCGGGGCAGAGGGGCGTAGGGAGCTTACCCGCGGTGGGCGCGCAGGCTTCGCTACCAGCGGTGAGGTTTGGGTCGGCCTGGAACAGGAAGTTGTCTGTTAATTATTGATATTCTAATAAATCTCTATAGAATGTGATAAAAGAAGTTATACATCTTTACACAGAAATTTAGAAATCTAAGTATATACAAGATTGTGTCTGGTCAATCCTACGGCACTTTTCCCAATCTCCTACTCTCATTTAATACGTTTTTTTTCCTTATAAACCAACCGTTTACTTGAGAGAGAGAGAGAGAGAGAGAGAGAGAGAGAGGAGAGTACAGCAGCAACTCTAATTACACTAGAAGCCGCACAAATCTAAAAGACTAGAATGACAGGTGTTCCAACCCTAGTCCCAGTGTTACACATTGTTATCCTCAGTGTGAAAAGCATTTTGGTGGTTCTTAGGACAATTATCTAATTCATCTTGCATATACAAGCACATAGTCTTGCTCCTCCCACGTTGCCTGTCTTTTCTATTTGAAGCCAATATGTTGTTTAATGCTTCAGTCCTTGATTTCCATTCAGCTGTATTATGTTTTTCCATTTTTATTTCTTCTTTTGAGTTCTTACACTAGAGACACTATATGACATGAGACACGTGTAGGTCTGGTTTATTTCACTTATGAGTATATATTGAAGATATATTGACTTATATATGAAGTCTTCTAGTTTATCATTCTTTATAACCGAGTAATATTCCATCGAATAAAAATACCACATCTTTTTCAACCATTTTTCAGATGATGAGCATTTTGGTTGTTTCCGAGATTTGGCTATCACAAATTGTGCTGCCATGAACATAGGTGCACAAATAGTTCTCTGACCATGCACTAAACTAAAGTCAAAATGGATTGAAGATCTAAATATTAAAAGAGAAACACTAAATCTCTTAGAAGGGAAAGTGGGAGAAAATCTTGAAGATATTGGGGTAGGAAGAGTTCATGGACAAGAATCAAAATGTACATTTAACACTTGAAAGAATCAACCACTGGGACCTCCTCTGGCTGAGAAGTTTTTGCATGGCAAAAGAAATTACCAAAAGAGTGAAAAGACAACCACAAATTTCAAAAAGATTTTAACTAATAAGTATTCAGACAAAGGTCTTCTATCTATAATTTATAAGAACAATAAACCATTAGCGTCCCAAAGTTCAAAGACCCCATTTTAGCAATGGGCATCTGTGATGAACACATACTTCTCAGAGAAAGAAATTCAGCAAGCCTATAAATACATGAAGAAATGTACCACATTGCTAGTCATTCGTGAAATGCTAATTAAAACAATACTTAGATACCATCTCACCCCAGAAAGAAGGGCTAGCATAAAGAAATCAACCAATAACAAATGTTGGAGAAGCTGTGGGGAAAAAGGAATATTTCTCCAGTGCTGGTGGGAATGTAGACTGGTGCAACCATTATCGAAATCAGTGTGGAGACTTCTTAAAAAACTAGAACTGGAAATCTCATTCAATCCAGCTATCCTCTAATGGGAATTTTCCCAGAAGAACTGAAAACATCATATCATAGTGACGTTTGTACATTTCTTGATAAGAGGAGAGGGGTGTAGAGAAAATGAGGTAGGATATTAGTGGCCATCTTTAAGGACTTTTTAGATGCTGTGATATCTCTCCTTCCTTGTTTATTTTCTTCCAAGTTCTAAAAACTGTACTTAATGTCTCCTACACCGAATGTGTATTCTATAAAGGCAGGAACTTTGTTCATTTTATTCAGTGTTGTGTACCTTACAGAGTACTGCCAGGCACATCACAGGAGCTCATGTAGACTTTGAACAGATGGTTAGCACACTAGCTTCTCAGTTGGCGCCCCCACGCAGGGATTTATTACCTCCTTCCACCAGTATAGTTGACTTGAGTGGAGAGTGTGAATATGTGTTTTTATGTTTGGCTTTTGGCATACCTGAGCTCACCTGCTGTTTCTACCTTAGGATGCTAACTCTGGCAGGGCTGGATACTTCCACTTCATCCAGTCTTGCAATACAGAATGATAATGCAGGAAAGCACTGTGCCCACGTCACCTGGCTTATCTCTGCAGGAACACTACCAAAAAATACATATATATATGCAGGTGGACACATATGTATTTGAAAAAGAAAGAAAAATAAGGCAGGGTGTGGTGGTGTATGCCTGTAAGCCCAGAATTTGGGAGGCTTGGCAGGAGACCAGCCTGGGCTATCTATATTCAAGTCCTGCCTAAACTGCAGAGTGAGACCCTATCTCAAAAAAAAAAAAAAAAAAAAAAAAAAAAAAAAAAAAAAAAAAAAAAAAAAAAAAAAAAAAAAAAAAAAAAAAAAAAAAAAAAAAAAAAAAAAAAAAAAAAAAGAAAATAGGAGACAGATTACACAAGACAGAATCTATTATGCTTACACTCATAATAAAGTATAGGAATATCCCAAACTCAAACTCTTGAGTTCTTAATAACTGTAGCGTGAGGAAACCCATAATACTTGTAGAATGAAAATACTACTACTTTTTTTGGCACTTGTTCATAGTATACAATAAGCATAACCATTGTGGGGAGTTGGTACCTATACATGACACATTTAAATACTGTTAGGTCTCCTTCCCCCTTTCCTGTCCTTCTATCTCTTGATATTATATTTTAAAAGTATTTATAGGCCATTAGAAAATCAGTGGCTGATGTAAAATTATTTTATCGATGTGTGCTTTTTCTCTCCTTACTGAATTCCAGTGTCATTTCATGCCTTTTCTCCAAGTTACAATCCTCTATTGGAAATGCACATGTTTTTAGGCCTCTTATATTTCAGCTCTCCAGTGATACTTGATTTGAAAGTGTATGATTATTTTCATCCTGATTTTATCTGATCTAGAGCTTTTAGACAAAATCTCTGCAGGGAAGAATTGCTTGTTGCTTTCATATGCTATTGTTAGAAGTGTAATTATTGATATGAGATGCTTGTATCATACTCCCAGAAGATCACACATACAAATCACTATCTATCTATCTATCTATCTATCTATCTAAAATAATACCTCATACCTCATGTTATAAATTTAAGCATTGGGGTGACATATCAAAACTATATTAATGTATGGTTTCATTTAATGACCATAGCTTAAAATTACAAATGGACAGTGGCTGCTGCATGGTTGGTTGTGTTGATTAAAAACAGCTATTATTTGCCTATATATTTCTGTTAAAGTAAGTCAAATATCTGAGTTGTGGAATAGCTGCTGGAAGGATTTGCTGGGTGAACTTCAAATACACAGAGAGAAAGAGCAAGGTAAAATATTTAAAAAGAAGTACTTAAATAGTGCATCCAAAGTACCTGCTGAGAAAGAAGCTGGAAGTGTCTGAAACATATCATGAAACCTTTATAAATTATTAAAAGCCTAACCATAATATTATCATTTTTTCTGTTAAGCATAATAATGGTATAAATTGAGAGTGTCTATAAACTTCAGTAGGATAGTGGAGATAGAATGTGATCATAAAGTTGATTGCTTTTCTGAACTGAAATTAGTGGATACGGGCGATGCAGTAGATAATAGCTTTTAATCATAATTTCTTCTCTAAAGAAGTTCATATCTCTGCCAATTTACTTCTAGAAAGATAATTGAAAACCTTCCTCACAATCTGAAGCAAGAGGAATCTCTAGCATCCTTCATCAGGGCAATTTGAAATACTGCTCCCCGCCATGTATTAAGCCTGATTTAAAACACTCAAGCAAGAAACAGGAAGGCTAGATATTTATTTTACTTCTGACTTTCCTTTTTTTGGTGCAGGGTCTCACTACATAACTTGAACTCATAGCAATCCTCCTGATTTCTGCCTCCCTACTACTGGGATTACAGATGTGCACTACCACACTCAGACTCCATTGAGTGTTTGGGACTGGCACTGTATGTGGTGCCAGGGATTGAGCCCTGGACCCTGTGCTTACCTATGGAAGTGCTTAGTCCACTGAGTTATATCGCTGGCTGTAATTCCAACTTTGTTAAATTTTCTGTGTTGAAACTTGCATCTTCAAAGAGGTGCTGACCAACATAGAAATTGTAAGTTAAAGATGACATTACATTGACCTTTCCCAAAAGCGCAACTTTTAAGTCACTGTAATTTCAATTTAACTTTTAACTCTTTCAAGTATTGACTAAGAAAAGCTCCATTTCCACTTTCTAGTGGTACCAAAGGCCCTGTTCTGCGGTGGCTATTTCACTTGGGCGTTTTGTTATGGTGTGTGTCTAGTTGTTCCCCCAAAGCCTCACACAGTCACGGGTCAGGGACTTATAGAGTTTGTGATTAACTCATGATCCACTGGGATTATGAGTGATCCAAGGCTGGGATTATGGGTTTTAGTACTGCTGGGATTATGGATGTGTGTACTTTCCCCAGGAGAAATATAAGAGAATATAATATAATATAAGAGAGACAGAGAATATAAGAGAATATAATATAATATAAGAGAGACAGAGAGAGAGTCTCTTAGTTGCCACTGTTGCTATTCCTCCACCATGAGCTGCCCTCTGCCATGTGCCACTCTGGCTTGAAGCCAACTGAAACTTTCAGTAACTATGAGCTAAATAAACCTTTCCTTCCTTCATTTTGGGTGTCAGTTATTTGTCCCAGAAACAAGAGAAGAGTAACTGAGACACATGGCTCATGCTTAGTTGGCAAAGTTCAGCTAGTGTTTGAACCTCAAATATGAGCCCTCTGTGAGCATAGGTCCATATTGAGCATTATAATGAAGTGATCTCAGACTTAGGGAAATGAGAAGAGGAGGCATTACTCTGGGATTACATGTTGTGAAAAAATGGTTTTAGCAGGCACAAGGGAGAAAATGAAATCTCCATCCACAATTAGTTTTTTTGTACTGGGATCAAACCTAAGACCTTAATTTATTTTTTTTTAACAAGGGGTCTTAATAAGTCCCTGGATTGCCAGGATTAACTCAATTTATGATGCTCCTTCAGTTTACCAGAGTGCTGGGATTCTAGATATGCACCACCATGACCAGTATCATTTGTTGATAACCAACTATAACTTTTATATAGAGAATACTTTTTTTTTTTTTTTCTCCTAGTGGTTCTGGGGATCAAACCCAGGGCCTTGAACATTCCTGGAAAATTCTCTACTACTGAGCTACATCCCAACACTTCACAGCACTGGAGGTACAAAGAGACAGCTACTCTCTCTCTCTCCTCTAATATCCTGCAAAATAACCAGAGATGGGTTAAACCATTTTTTAATTTTATTTATTTATTTTAAAGAACCTTTATTTGTTTATTCACTCATTTTTTTTTTTTTTTTTTTTTTTTTTTATGGCCGGCTCAGTCCGCCCTGAGGGCAGGGCTGGCGCAGCATGTGGTGCTGGGGATCGAACTGTGGTCCCTGAAGCCGCCCAAGCTTCCCCAAGCAGGTGCTTTAGGCCACTGAGCCATCCCGCTGGGCCCCTAAACCATTTTTTTTAGAGAAAACTAGACTTAGATGGATTTTATAGCAGTACAATTTTTTCTTGGCAACAAAGAATGAGATTTTATTCATTCTATTGTCCATTCAATTTTATCATGAAAATATTAATTTGCCATAAAGATTTTATTTTCTAATTATGAGTTGATTGAATTCTTTTCAGCAGCAATTTGTAAAGTGTAGAGGAGTCATCTTTGAACTGTTTCTAAGATAACAGTTATTATGATTTAGGTCCATTTGCTTCCAATATTTTTGTATATATACATATAACATGTATATTCTTTGCATAATTGAGATTATTATCTATATTTTTTATGCTTTTCATTGCTTTATACATATACATATTACATTTTACATGTTCATATATTTGTAAACACTACTTATAAAGCTTGATATATTTTTGCTTTTTCATGTCCATTTCCATCTTTTTTTTTTTTTTTTCTTTAGGATCTCACTACTGGGTCATAGTGATCCTCCTGTTTGTACCTCCCAAGGGCTGGAATTACAGATGCACACCACCACGCCCAGTATCGCCGGCTCAGCACGCTCTAGAGTGGGGCCAGCGTGGCACGAGGGGCTAGCAACTGAACCCTGGGCCCCTGCACTTCCTCTAAACAAGCGCTAAATCCACTGAGCTATACCACCGGCCCTAAAGCTTGATATTTTATCACTGAATTTTTTTTTAAAGCAGCACTGTTATTGCTAAATATTATATTTGTGTAAGTAATGTTATATCTGTTTGTGCATCTATAGTTTTTTTTTTTTTTTTTTTGTGTGTGTTGTTGGAGATCAAAGGCAGGGCCTTACACATACGAGGCAAAAACTCTACCACTGAGCTACACCTCCAGCCCTATGAGTATATTTTATAATTTTCTTAGGTTTTAGTTTTAGAAAGGGAAATACTGACTGAAAAGAATAACTATTTTAAAGGGTGTTTTTGATGGACTGTCAAATGGCTTTCTGGGACAATTATACCAATGTATATTTAGCTAATTCACTGAGATTTATCTGTCTTGGTTACCCTTCTCTTGTTGCTTGGACAAATACCCAACACTCAAAATGAAGGAAGGAAAGGTTTATTTAGCTCACAGTTACTGGAGGTTTCAGTCCGTACTCGGCTGGCTTCAAAGCAGAGTGGCACATGGCAGAGGGCAAGCTTTCACGGAAAATATTACAGTAAAAGGGCAGGAGTAGTGGCAATAATGGCTACAGAGAGGAAGTCTGTCTCTCTGTCTCTCTTATATTACATTCAAGCTCCCCATGTCAGACTGGGTGTAGCACTTACATCCACAATCCCTGCAGAACTCAGACCCAGAATCCCAGCCTTGGATCACCCATCTTCCCAGTGGATCATGAGTTAATCACAAACTCTAAAAGTCTGCCCCATGACTGCATGAGGCTTTGGGGGAACAACTAGACACAAACCGTAACATTCCCCTCACATTATTACTAGGGATGACCATTAAAAGCTGAATGGTCTTATGTTTTAATTTTTTACATTTTTTTTGTTTATCAGTTATTTATACTTGTTTTGTGAATAGTTTATGTTCCTTTTTTGCATCAAATATACAGTCTTTAATGATTTTCATATCAGAGACATTAATTATTAGGGATAAAATATTAGCTCATGAATTAAATTCAGTTTTAGATGGCTTGGGAGATAGCTGAGTGGTCAAAATGCCTGCACCCACCTGGACCGGCCCTGAAATCCTGAGAGCATGGTGGCCCACACCTGTAATCCCAGCACTTCGGTGGTTTAGGCAGGAAGATCACTCACTACCAATTTGAGCTGTGTAGTGAGACCTTGTGGTCAAATAAATAAATAAACAAGTAAAGTTATAAACTTTTTAAAGAGATCACCTTATACAAATCAGTTAAATAGTTCAAATAACCTTTACCATTTTTACAAATATGATGAAACATAGGTTGTAATGATTTTGCCATTCTTCTCAGTTTCTTTATAATTCCTAGGACACAGTGTAAAACTATTTTTTTTTTAATTTTAAGGATAATTAAAAAAATAAAAACAATACAGAATTTAAAGACAAGATAGGAAATTAGAATGGTTATTCTATTACATATTGCCATCTTCAAAGTAGTTGCTCAAATTAACAGATATAGGCATGTAAGACTGATCAAACAATACAAATAATGACTCTTTCTTATAATGAACTAATAGAAATTAGTAATACCATTATCTTTTTTCCTCCTTCCTTCTTTCCTCCTTTCCTCCACCCCATTCCTTCCTTTTGAGCCATTTGTTTCCCTTTCATTGTGAAAATCAGTGTGGAGATTTCTCCTAAAACCCAAGTTTTATAAAGTATAAATGCAGCATTTATTTTTATCTTTTGTCTTAATTCACAATTTCCCTTTTGCTAGCGTACTTCTTTTGTATCTGAATTTCCTTTTCTCTTTTTAAGCTAGAATCCCTTCCCTTATTGGAAAGAATTTTTTCTGTCTTTGAACTTGGTTCATATAGACCATATGCCATTAGATCTGTTCCAGGCTGTAGGCTCCACCTCTTCTTCTATTACCTCATTATTACCTTATTACTACCCTCTGTTATCTTATTATCTCTCCCTCTTTTTCTTTCTTCCCTCCCTTCCTATATCCTTTCTGGCCTCCTCTTTCTTCTCCTTCTCCTCTTTTATCTTTGTGATACTGGGGACTGAATCCAGGGCCTCTTACATGCTGTATCAGTGCTCTGCCAATGAGCTAAATGGCTAGACTTTTCATTTTTTTAACGTTGAGATAAGGTCTTACTAAATTGCTCAGATTAGGTTTTAACTTGTGATCTTCCTGCCTCAACTTCCTGAACAACTAGAATGACAGAAATTGCATTTCTAAGAAGTTCCCAGGTGATGCTAATGCTGCTGTTACTGGTTAAATGATCATACGTTGAGAGATATTGCTTGTATTAATCAGGGTTCTTCAGAAGAGAAATAATAGTGTGTGTGTAACATGTACACACATATGTTGGAGATATATGATGAGGAATTGGCACACACTGCAGACCGAAACAATTGAGCTGAGGACCTGGGTCACACAGAAACCTGCATGAGTCTAGCTGAAGATCTAGAGCCCATGACAGTGCCTCATACTGATTTGATTTACACTGAGGAGGCCCAGAGCTCAGTGGTGGAAGTGACAAAGTGTCCATGAGATGAAGGATTTGGATTAGCTGGATGAAGGCCCTGTACTGTAACCAGGAAGCAATGCTGAAAGTAAAGACCAAAGTTTACCTAAAAAAACAGCACAGCCGTCCTCCCTGACAAGGTCCTGTACACCTCTGACAATGAGAATAACCGAGCTCACATCAGGATAGCCAGTGCGACAGGCTTCTCCAGGACTTTGAACAATGTACCATCTTCCCCTCCAGAACCAGGAAGCGATGCTCAAAGTAAGGACTAGTGAAGCATAGCCATCCTCAGCCATATCAGGGTCACAAGCTCCTTGACAATGAAAGCAGCTAGGTTCATATGAGGAAAGCTAGTGTGACACACAGCTCCAGGAGAGAACATACCCCCATGAGAACCCACAGTCCTCTACCGGTATCTCTTCTTCACTCATTGCCCCTTTTAGTTTGTTGGTAACAATCCTCACCTGGCCCCCCTGTGCTGAGTACTATTCTGCTTCAGTTCATCTGTGTGTTACAAGTTGACCACCAGTTGTCAGTGAATGACAGAGGGCAACATTTAGTCTGCTTTATTCAGACTAAAAGTTAATTGCATCTAAAATACCCTCACAGAAACATCGAAATAACATTCTATTAAATTTATGGGCAAGTGTGGCCCAGTCAAGTTGATGCAAAGCTGTCACATTGCATTATGGGTCAACTCCTCTTTGTCCTTGACTGTCTATCAGATCTTTCTATTCACTACAGTTGCCCTGATCTTTCCATCTATATAAAATACTACCAACTAAACCTAAGTGCCTTATTTTAAATCTATATTATCTTTCAGCTCCTATCCTAGATACCTTCTCTTCATACCCTAAATTCTTAAAAAAGATCGTCTCTAATTATGGCTTCCATATTTTTATCTCTGCTCATTGCTAAATTCACAATATACTTTCTTATTTACTTACTTTCATTTAGTACAGGGCTATAGGGTCTTACTATGTAGATTACACTTGTAGTGATCCTCATGTTTTCAGCCTCCCAAGTGCTTGGGAGTACAGGTGTGTGCACCACTCCCAGTCTCAATCACTGTCTCAGGGTGCCCCGGGCACAGGGCTGGCACCACATGCCAGGTATTGAACCCTGGCTGTTGCGCTCTGCCTATGTAGGTGTTTTAGTCCAATGAACTATCTGGCCGGCCCTTTACTCCAGTTTCTCAATCCCCAACTACACCCAAAGTAGATGTGACCAATAGTTATATCATTAAATGCATTAGGAAAGGATCAGCAAAATTTTGTTACCCTTGGATGACATTCTGAAACCACTGTTCTTTGGGCTTCCAGTACAGCCATGTACACATTCTCTACCTTGGGCACCACTGTTTTTATCAAATCTTTCTCTGCTTCATGGTCCTTAAGTTTCAGAGTTCTGAGTTGTCTCACAGGCTCTTAGAGGTTTTTAAACTACACAGAATTTCAGGGAAGCTCATTTATTTTCACTACTTCAATAGCCATTTAGATGCTGCATTACCCTCAAATGTCTATGTTGCCTGAGTTTCACTGAAGTCTTCCTTGAGATCTCCACTTCAGTGCGTTTTGTCAGGAGCCTCAGTAGCGTACTTATAACTGAACCCATAATCTCCCTCATCTTTCCTCCCTTCCTAAGGATTTTCCCCTATTACACTCTTGAGTCTTTGAGAACATCCAATTTCTCAAGTTAAAGTCCTGGGAGTTATCTATCACACTTTTCTCTTTTTAATTTTCTACTCCAATCTAAAACAAAAATTTCATGCACAATAACTTTTAAATATCTTTCAAATGCCTCCATTTTCCTTCATTGCTATGGCTACTATCCTGATTTAGACCATCATTAACCATTTTTTTTTTAACTGATTCAAAGCAATTACCTCCTAAAATCACACCTCGGTCTTAATCTCTTACTATTCTGTTCATTTTGTCTCTAAGGCCCAGAATAACTTTTTAGAAATCACATTTGATCATCTTTTTCTCAGACTTAAAACTCTTCAGTGTCTTATATTTGCCTTTAGGTTGCTGTCTCCATACTTCTTTAAGATCTTAAGATGACCTTCAAACCTTTCAACAGCTGCTATCTCTGTGATAAAGAAAGATGCTGTCTGCTGCACACTGTTCCTGGTTCCATCAACCAGGAATTGAACTGAGGACCTTGCACTTGCCAGGCAGATGCCATGCCACTGAGCTATATCTTTGGCCTAAGCTACTTTCACGTCCCAATTCTCAGAATGACCCTTCTACTCTAGGTCTCTAAACATGCTGCTTTCTGCTCGAGTGACCTTTTTCTCTTATTTCTGACTCCTTTGGTCCTCTCTCCCCAGCCCTACTCATGTGATCATTTCATGACTGTATATGAAATTCATCAAATCAGGGTAGTCCTGATATTCAAACCAAGGTTTCTGTTTTAAATAAATAAAAATCACGAATAAAACATCGCTTGTAATGCTTGGTGCATATGATACCACTACATGGGAGTTATTATTTCCAACTTGTGTATATCACTTCTTTTGATGCCAGTCTCTTCCACTGGTTTGGAAGTCCTTCAGTACTTTTATTCCTGTACCTGACCTCACACCATGACTTTAAGCATGTTAGTTATAATGTTGAACTTTTAATTAGAATATTAATATAAAGGGCATTGCGATTTCTGAAGTGATCCTTAGAACTTTTTGGACTAAAAATTTCTTGTATATTATTGGCTCAGGTGTCTGAAATGCATGGGAAATACAGGTTCACTAGGGTCTTTTCTTGGCATTAAAATGATGTAATTTTTTTTTCAGCCAAAAGGCACACTGACGAAGTTCAACATATTTACCATGTAAAAACGTAGTTCTGTTTCACATTACCCAAAATTAGGCAAATCATAGCTTTAAGGCAAAGGATGAAATTATGTGGTATAAATAGTTATCATTTGAGATTTATAATGTATATGTATGTATGGATCTCTGTTAGGAACCTTCCTTATAAGACAGACATTGTAAAACATTACTGGTTTCATATGGATACAGGCAAGTCTTTAATCATAAAAATTATTACTGTATAGTGCTCAGTTTTAGGAAAAAGATGGAGAGTGCTATTCATATACTTGATTTAAATCCCATATGTGCCTACACTGCATTCCTAGAATAAAAGAAGGTTGAGGTTTTCTGTAGGCAGCAAGTTGAAAAGTGAAAATCTCAGTAAAATCTAGTATTAATATATGTTACAGGACAAAAAATGGGTTGAATAAGTTCCTTTCTAAACAATTAGATTTTATTTACTGACTTGTACCATGGGTGCAGGCAGGGTGGATGTTCATTCAAGCATCCATCTAAGGCAACTGCATCACCTCAGAACTTTCTGGGACAGATGAGCCTATGGCTCTGTGAAGCTGGAAAAACAATGATACTAAAAAAATTAGATAGAAACACCTCAAAGTGTAACTCAAAGTTGAGAACCTCAACTTACCAGTGGGAAGCAACTGTAGACCCAGCCATGCGGATCTTCTATTGCATGACAAATTGACACTTGAATCTCTAGGCCCATTTTAATAGCCACCATTTGAATTCAGGCCCTTGTGAATGCCTGTCAAGTGCATATTCTACTGAGCTATCTCCCCAGCCGTAATAGCAACCTTTTGGATGAGTAAGGTGCACCCTGCTTTATATGGATATGTGAGCAGCCATGCTTTTCTTCTCCTAATGAGCACCATCTTTTCCCAGTGTGTAAATTAAGCTCTGTTAGAATTCACTCCCAGGTCACAAGGGTATCATTCAGTGCATCAAAGTAGTCATTTCCTAAATGGGACCCTCATGGCCCAAAAGAGTTCCTGCAGCTTCCCAAATGCCTACCTCCACCAGGCAATGGTTTCTTGTCTGGAGAACATAATGAGTGCTCAATTATACCATTCCACTTAGAAAAGGAAATTCATATTTTCTTGGAAATTGTGAATGTGCTCTGTGCTTAAACTCAGTCATGTCACTTTTAGCCTTAGTGTCGCCAGAATTTTCCCTCTCTTACCGCTTCCATTTTGCTTCTATTGAGTGGCAAAGTAGCATTCCCCACCCTACAGATAGGAACCTTGTTGGGTTTTAGTTATAGCTGATTTTCTAAATTAGCTTCATTTGAAAGAATGATAGGAAAAGTGATAAACACTGACAAATTGGCCAGTTGTTTGCATTCATTACTCTATCAGTCCACCTGGAATAACAAATTTTCTCTTTGGAAACTCGAAAACAAACAAACAAACAAACTCCTTATTTTTGAGCATGGCTTTATTCCAGTATTAACAGTACAGTGTTTTCTGTGTAAATACACTGCTCTTGTTTAGCGATGACCAAAATTATTCAGAATAATTTTGAATTTAAAGCACATTGCATAGTCTCATTCTCTGCAAAAGTTCTAAAAGGGCAACGGAGAAAGTTAAGTGTAAAATTTTATGAATAATTAGTTAATTGAAAAATATGACCTTGCAGTACTTCCTATTGCTCCTGAGCTTTTGTATTTGATGTGTTTTCAGTGAAGCTGCGGTGTTTAGGTGGTGAGGATGCTGCCATTTCTATACACTGTTCTCTAGGTGGCAGCTCAGCTCTACCTT
The DNA here is from genome assembly GCA_004027025.1 of Myocastor coypus. Lineage (NCBI taxonomy): Eukaryota > Metazoa > Chordata > Mammalia > Rodentia > Myocastoridae > Myocastor > Myocastor coypus. The sequence goes on along the minus strand of PVJA010004920.1, from coordinate 68,544 downwards.
TAGCAGATCTCCCTATTGGTATTTTTCTCATTGTTAAAAACTGGTGACTGGTGATGCACAACATCGTTGCATGACGACATGTAAAACAAGTACAGCCAAACATGATCTGCCCACTCTTGATGTCCTGACAATGTTTTTTATGTCACACTGCTGATTTTATTTTTTTTTAAATTTTATTTATTATTTTTATTCTTGTTTGAGAACCTTTGTTTATTCACTCATTTTTATGGCTGGCTCAACCCACCCCGAGGGCAGGGCTGGCGCAGCATGTGGTGCCCGGGATCGAACCTCGGTCCCTGAAGCTGCCCAAGCGTCCCCAAGCAGGCGCTTTAGACCACTGAGCCATCCCGCCAGGCCCCACACTGCTGATTTTAGTGGAGAGATTTCCACACAGGAGTGCTCCAAAAAGTGCTCTTTTTCACCATTTTCTTCATAGAAGGTCAGTAATTCTATTATGATTAAGATTCTGTTATAAGGCATCAGCACTGTTCAGAAACTTTACTTTCTCTATACATGTGGAGCCAGTTGTCATGCTATGTAGTCATGTCTCAGGTGCTTTGCTTCTTCATTTTACTTGAACAACCAGGGATGATGTCACAGTGTCCTCCTCCTCCTATTTCATGAAAATCCAAGCACCTACTGAAGAACAATGAAAGTAGTAACATAACTCTTGGACATGAATTGACACTATCTCTTACAGCAGAATCTCAATTGAAAGTGATGGTGCCCCTCAGGGGATGTTTGGCAGTGTCTGGAGACATTTTTGGTAGCTGACACCAAGGGAAGAGTTGTGCTACGACCAACATCTGGTGGCTGGGAGATGGGGATGTCGTGTAGCACCCTACAGTTCAGAGGACAGAGCCCCACAAGGACTTGTTCAACCAAAATGCTCAAAGTGCTGAGGGTGAGAAACTTGTTCAGGAAAATATCGAAATCAGAGTAAAGTTTTAATAATCAACACAATAGAACCAGCCAAATAGCTCAGCAGATTAAAGCACCTGCACGCAGGTGCAGGAGCCAGGGGTTCTATCCCTGGGTGGGCTGTGCCATCCCAGTCTTGAAGTGCATTGAGACTGGGCGAGGTGGCACATGTCTGTAATCCCAGCTCTTTGGGGGCTGTACACAGGTGGACCACTAGGAGTCCTATTTAGTAGTGAGACCCTGAACACCCTATAGGCCCTTCCCTGAAAAATTCAACACAACAAATTCATGAGGAAGTTATTGAAATTCATAAACATCATAATTATCTTAGGAAAGGAAGATACACACACATACATGATAGTTAAGATACTACTAATTTCTATTAGTTTATTGAAAGGAACATCTATGCTTCATGTTTTCTCTGACCAGTGTTGCATGTTTATCTTGGGTAATCTGAACACCTGCTCTAAAGATAACAATGTGCAATATAGAAACCATTGTTGATTTCCTATCATCTTGTTTTGAACTGTATCATTTTAATGTTTTTTTCTTATTTTTATTTTCTTTAAAGTAAAAGAAGAAATAAAACACTTGGTTAACTTGGTGACAAATTTCTAGTGGAATAAATTTATGTATTTATAAATGTCAATAGTTTTAAAATAAGCTGTGCCTTTGAATTTTATTTTGTTAATTAAAACTACTGTTCAAGTCTTACTTTGCATGCCTAAAAGCTCAGGAAATCTCTTCATGAAAAAAACTGTTTACTGAGTACATGGAGTTAGTGTGCACGGCTGTCAAGATCTGTATGCAATTTTCTTTCCTGCCTATTTTGTAAGTCAATTTTATTAAAACAGCTTTGAGATGTCTCAAGTTTATCAATCCTATTGACTTGGAATCTATTAATTGAACTTATTGAAAATCAAAGTTTGAGTATATTGAAGCACCTGAAGAAGTTAGCATAAAAGAAGTGACTTAATTTATCAATGTCAAGAGGCCATGAAAGACTTGTTTAGCAACCTGAAAGTGCGCTACAGGTAAAATTTATCATCATGCTCTGCCAGAAGACCATTGTGTGACATAATTAAGAATACACACTCTGTATGGATTCATCAGGTATCCTGTCATCTAATATGCCGAGGTGGTGAGGTGTTTTGGCTACCTTATGCTATTCTTAGATCAGTGATTTTTCAATTGATACCTTATTTTAAACTCCCGTGCAGAAAATAGATGAAATTCCAGTTACTTTTGTTGGAAGGGGTGATCTGAATGGCTCCCGCAGCAGCCCCAGGGCACCGAGGCTTTCTATTGAAGATTCTGGAATTACTGGCTGGGGTTGGGGGGTGGGGGATCTTGTCCGGTTTGCTTTAGCCACTGAATTTTAGTTGTTATGGCATCTGTGTGTTTATCTTGGAAAAAAGATCAGACCCTCTTTTGGCCTGAAACTTTCTCAAACTATGGTCTCCTTACTGTGCCCCTTTTCCTAGAAAAGTTCTTATCTTGTTTTTCATGTATTTTTGCTTCCATTTCATCCACTTCCACAATTACTCGTTACTTCATTTGCTTTTAGTGTTCAGATTGCATGGGTGCTATGTTTAACATTTGCAGCCGTGTCGCTGATGTGAAAGCTGCTTGTCGCTCGACTCTTACGCCGCTCTGCTTCTCAGGAGCCACAGCGCGCTGACCCTCCTTCTGTCTGGCAGATTCCATTCTCCTTCTGTTCGCTGACTGCTGCTTCTTGTCTTTCCCTGCATGAGCTGTGAGCATTCTCCAGAACCTGAACTTTCCTGTCCTTCTCTCAGGCTCAACCCTTTGGCTGTCTTGTTTGTTCTCTAGACTTTCTACAGAACCCACACTTTGATGAGTATCATGTTTCTGGTCAGCCCCCCTTGTTTGAGCCCAACCTGCACCCACAGGTGCGTACTTGAAACTTCCTCCTGGATGTCTGCTCTTCTCTGGTCTCTCTCAGCTCTGTAAGCAGCAGGACCATCTAGAGTGGCTCTGGGGAGGGGCTCAGGAGGCATCTGCACTCTCGACCTCCTCTGGCCACACAGCGCTTCTGAATCTCCTGTTGCACTTTCTCCAGGTCTGTGCTTCCAGTATTTCCACATAGCTTGGGTTCTTCTGTGACCGTGTTTTGTCAGGTCTGCCTCATATCTTGCATCAAGAGCCTCACCTGTTCTTTTTTTTTGTTCCTGCTCTTGTCCCACCTTCATGTATTTCCCACAAGGCCACTGGCAAGGTTTTTAAATGTCAAATTGATTATGTACCTTTCCTGCTGAAAGTCTCACATGGAGCATGACTGTACTGAGAAAGAAATTGAAACTGGGCACCATGGTCTTGGACTCTGCCTGATTCTCCAGTTTCTGTATTTGCCACCTCGACTTTTCTCTGCTTACTGCTTTCTGGTATTGATTTGGGGCCTTTTGCAGGGGCTAAGTTTTTTCACTTCAAGGGATCTTTTCATTTGCTATGCTTGAGTTCTCCTCCCCCACTCTTCGCATCCCAGTTCTTTTGTATTTTTCAGATTTTAGTCTAAAACTCATTATCCTAATATATACATTTTTTATTTAATTTTTTTTACTGTCCTTTTTATTCATTTTCTGATTTCCTAGAATTGAGGCTTTGTGACAGGGACTTTGTTTCTTTTGCCTGGAAGATGGTTGAACATTAGCACACAGTTGGTGAATATATAAAAGATTATTAGCAGGGTGTTGTAGTTTGTGTCTGAATGTCCTCACCTTCAAAAGAAAAAAATCCTCAGGTGGTCACGGAGGGCCCCTTCTTTGGAGGTGGCTGAACGTAGAGTTTGTGATTGGCTCATTGTCTAGTGCTAGGACTGGATGTGTGGGTGCTGCCCTTGCCCTAGGGTGGGCAGCTTGCATATAAGGGAAGAAATGAGGCTTGTTCCTCCCCTTTGACTCTGCTTACTTTTTCTGTCTTCCACTGCCATGAGCTGTTGCCCCTCTGCTAGGCCAGCCTACCTGTAACTGGCTGAGTAGGGACTAGAACCTCCACAAAGTTGGAGCTAAATAAATCATTCCTCCTTTAGTGAAGGAGGTTGTCTATTTTTGCCTTAGCAATGAGAAAAAAGTAACAAAGACACAGGGCATGGTGGTCATCTCAACACTGTGGGAGAATAAGGCAGGAGGATCACAAATTTGAACTCAGTTTGGTCAACAAAATGATTTAATAAGATCATGTCTCAGGAAAAAAAAATTAAAAAGGGCTGGGGGTGGAGGCGGTAGCTCAGTACAGAGGACCTTGGATTCATCCTTAGTATTGAAAAAAAGCATATTATACATTAAAAATTATTGTATTAAATAATCAGCACTTTACGAAACAGAGTTTGGATAAAAGGTGTACAAATGCTGGCTTTATACTTCTTGGCTTTTTAGAGGAGTAAGTGACTGAGAGGGGAATGGGATGGTACAGCTGGTATTTAGGGATTAATGTGAGCTATGGAAAATCAGGGTTTAGCATCTAGGAAAGAGGATGAGGACATGGGAAGAAGCTGAAATGGTGCAAGTGTAGCTGCCTGGGAGACCGAGAACTCTGCCTTGCCAAGGGCATTCAACTGGAGTCTGGAGAGCTGCTTGTCTAGAATGCAGCACTGTGATTTTTCTGATTTCCTTTGGCTCTTGGTTCAGAGACTTTGGTGGGGTGGTGGGGCCACTGGGACTTGAGCCCAGAGCTGCTGTTCTATCAGATCTCCAGCCCATTTAAAATATTTATTCTCAGACAGGGTCTCACTTATTCACCCAGAGGGGACTTGAACTTGCTGTCCTCTTGCATCAGCCTCTCAAAGTAAGGGTCCTCATTTTATGAGCTGCCTGGATTCTACTCATTTTTATCCATATCTCCCAGCATTACTGTGGCTCCTACTGCAATGCAGTGAGTTGTGCTTTAAGTCACCTCTTATTGGACATCCTCTTAATCACTGTCAGAAATAATGGAGAAACTAAAGCAGCAAGTTTGGGAGGGAAAATCATGTGAAATAATTATGAAGAACTGCATGGAAAACATTTTGATGGCTCCATCTTTCAATACCCTCACTCCCACATATGCATGTATGGGCATGTAACTAACTCAGTGTGCGCTTTAGGCATTACAGTGATGTCTGAGTTCATGAGAAACTGTTGTGTGATTATGTAAAAGATGGCCACGGTGTGTTTGTACAAGAAAGATGGTCATGGCCATGTTTGTAACCCGCTGCAGTTTGGAAACAAATCAAAGTTTTGCCGAACAGCTCCTTTTGGGTACCAAATTGCTTGTAAACAAAAGCATTTGTGAACCAAGGAGGCACTGTAGTTTCTAAGCCTTCATACAAATGCAAGTGATGCAAACACACTTTTATTTATCACATGGCCTTGAAATTACCTTCATGACTGGATGCAGACTAGGAGGTCAGTTCTAAAATACTTTTCACTATTACATCTTGAACTTCTTTTTTTATGGTCTTGGAGATTGAACTCATGACCTTGTACCTGGAAGGCAAGAATTCTGCTATTGAGCCACATTCCCAGCCCACATTTTGAACTTTATTTATTTATTTGTTATTTGGGGTTTGAACTCATGACTTTGCACTTGCCAGGCAGGCACTTGTGCCATTGAGTTATCTCCTTAGCCCTGAACTTGTTTTAAATAGCACCATAAACCTACCATCACATCAATTTAATATTTCCTCTGGAATTTATCATTGATCTTCAGTTATCAACTAATGTATGTGCAGGGAGAAACAAAAGTAGCACTTAGAACTCTACAAATGTTAAATGGCTGACTTTTGGAGACCATGAAATAACATAGGCAAGGCATTTTCATTAATCATAACAGTGAAAGTTTCAAAGTATGTATTCAATTGAAGAAGAAATCATACTTCTATACAGTGTTTATATTTTCTTACCAATAATAACTTAGACTTTCATATTACATTATATGTGATTCCATAGTGTATAAGAAAAACCTACATTTAAACAATTTTTTTTTTCATTTTAGAGCAAGGTAGATCTACAGGGTGTTCAGGGTTTCACTATGTAGATCAGACTCATAGTGATTCTCTTGTTTTTAGCTTCCCAAGTGCTGGGATTACAGGCACGTGCCACCAAGCCCAGTCTCAATTGCCATCTCAGCACAAATGGGAGTTGGAACCAGCGCAGCAGGGGGGAGATCAAACCTCCAACTCCTATGTCTGTCTAAGCAGGTGCTTTAATCTGCTGAGCTATCTGTCCGGTCCTTAAACATCTGGCATTCGTGAAATGTACAGTTTCTTTGTAAGGACATTGTCAGAATACGTTATGTGTCATTTTTTAAATAATGTAAAAAATCCCTGGTAATCAGTATGTTTTAAAAAGGGCACCACCATGGCCAGTTTTGGGGCTGGCACAACGTGCTTGGGGTTCCAAGCTGGCTCAGCATGCAGTACCTGGGCTCAAACCCGGGTCCTTGTCAAGCAGGTGCTTAGACCACTGAGCTATCTCCCTAGAGCCCTACTCTGGGTGTTTTGATGACTTGTCTATACTTTAAATTTCACTCTGACTTTTTTGGGACGCTGGCTATAATTTTTTTTTTTTAAATTTTAGTGACCTAGAAATTCTCCTTTTATTTTGTTTTCTCATTTTCTTTTTGTTATCCACTGCCGATTTCACTTTTACATACTTCTTACACAATTTCACTTTACCAGTTGTCCAAGAGTAACTAGTTGCGTCAAGGGACATCCGCTAAAGTCAGCCTCCTGAAGCATATTATACCCTATCCCTACTTTACTCTTTTGTCCTGTAGAATTTCTTTTTGGTGCTGTATTAGTTGCATTTCTGTTTCTATGACAAAATACCCGATGCATTATCTTGGAAACAGAAAAGGTTTATTTTGGCTCTGGATTGTACTACAGGTTTCAGTCTAAGATCAAGCAGCCTGGGGATTTGGGGGAGGGCAAACTATCATGGAGAGATTGTCAGGCAGAGTAAACCATGTACTTCCCAAGCTAGGGTCCTTGGAAAAGAGAAGTGGGATGCCACAGTCCCTTTTCTGTGTCTGCCCTTAGATCTTAAATCTCTCATAGACCTCATCATGTGAGGGTCCTCCCCACCTCCTGGGGTGCCATCCAGACCAAGGCCTTTAACTCACAGGCCTTTGAGGGTGCTCACCTGAACCCAGAAGTGCTCCAGTCTGTGTCCCCTTTAATTGTTGTTATTTCCTATTGATGCAGAAGTTTGTTTGATGGCCATGGATTTCTTTGCTTTTTCCATTTCCCCACCACTTCCTAAACTTTATCAATGGCACTTTGACTTTACCCCTTATTGCCTCTTGGGGATGCTTCTCATTCAAAGTTTCTATGAAGAGTGTGACATTCTATGTTTCTATTGCTTAGGTAAGAAGTTACCTTAAACTTAGTGGCAAAAGCCTACATGTTTTACCTTATGGTTCTGGAGGTCAAAATTCTGAACGGATCTCGCTGAGCTCCAGCCAGAGTGTTGTGGGGACCGTGTTCATTTTGGGGAACCCCAGAGACCACTCATTTCCTTGCATACCCCAGCTTCTGTAGGGTGGCTGTATTCTTCGGCTTCTGTCTTCCATTCTTCATCTTCAAAGGAAGTAACTGTTGGCTGAGGCTTTCTTTTATCAGATTGTACCAAATCGATCACTTGTTCTATTTATTTATTTATTTATTTATTTATTTATTTATTTATTTAGTCTTTTTTGAGACAGGATCTTGCTATGCAGTTCAGGCTGGCCTTGAGCTCACTTTTGTAGCCCAGGCTGGTCTCGAACTTGCACTGATCCTCCTGCCTCAGCCTCCCGAGTGCTGTGATTACAGGCATGTGTCACCATGCCCAGCTCACCATCATGCCCAGCTGTTCCCTTCAAAGTCTTTTCTCTCTTTGACACTTGCAGTCCCCTACTTAAGCCACTACCCTTTCAGGGTCAGTGGTTTCCTGCTTTATGTGGGTCACTCTGTCAAAGTCTAAATATATTTAGAAAAATATTAGGTATGGATTACTATTCCTTCTCTTTATTTAAATTATTTATGCTTGATCTATTTCCTTTTCTTTTTGTGATATATAACAATTTTTATGTCATTAGAGACATGAAGAACAACATAAGAAATTGAACCACTGCAGGAAAACATTTTAGTTGCTAGTGATTTTGTTTTTATTTACCGCACAATTTTGTATGATTTTTGTGATTTTCTATGACTTGTACAAATGATTCAGACTTGCTCTATTCTCATTTAGCTGTGATGTGAATCTATTTATATTCTGCTAAAGCCTTTTCTGTTTTACAGTATTTTTTTTTCTTTCCTCTCCATGCTATTGCATACAAACTAGACATTTAGCCTTAGCAATAACTTTTTCAGAAAGAAGTTTTTGGTCTGAAAACATTTGGATAGTCCTCATTAATTAAAACTGTAGTGTTTCCAAAGTGTTGATGCAATTTTCATTATGTAAAGCATATCTGTAAGTAATGTTTGTTACTTATATTCTATTGTTAATGCTTACCAGATTTCTTTTGGGCATAGAAGACATACAGGATCTAGACCTAATTATATTTCTATTTTGATATTTGGAATGCCCCTTCTTATGGTAAGGAGGAAAGTGCATTTTTGACTTCTCTGAAATAAATCAAGACCAACTTCTGTAGAATTTTGAGCCATGATCAGTAACAAGAATCTGGGGGAAAAAGTAATTTCCTCATAATTTAAATTTGCTTTCTATTAGAGGAAAGATACATATTCTGGACTATTTCAGTTTATTGAGTTGTTCTTGTTTAGGATAAAGAAGCTTTCTCACACAATCAGTGAAGCCAAGCAGAACACTACAATCTATGAGTTCAGTACAAATTAAGTATTTCTCCATTATAAGGGATCCATATCATTGAGAAATAGCTTTGCTGTTCACAGCAATGGTGGAAAATGACATCCTGCTTTTTCTTTTGGCTGTATGAATTCATTCCCTTTAAGATCTACAGTATTAGCACTGCTAACTCTTTGGGCTGGCCTCTTCAATTGGGGTCGAATCAAGGAAATGGAATGCGTGTATGCACACTCTAAGAACAAACGGAGACAATGAGTCAGATCATTTCTTTACATTTTGTCCAAAGTGTAGGCTTAGAGTTTCCCACAAATCTAACGGAAATATTTATGTTTTTCATGGATTTTTAACTTGTTTTGAGTTGAGTTTTGTAAAACTATGAAAAAATGAAAGTAATTTCATATATATATATATGTATATATATATATATATATAGATATAGATATGGAGTCTTGCTATTCAGTTCAGACTAACAGTGATCTTCCTCTTTCAGCCTCTCCAGTGCTGGGATTACAGATGTGTGCCACTGTGCTGGGTCCTGGGGCCAGCACAGTGCATCAGGTTCTGGTGCTGGCGTAGCATGCTGTAGTGGAGAACAAACTTGGGACCTTGTGCTTAGGCTACCAAGCTATCTCCCCAGCCCACCAACCTAACTTCTGAATCATAATACTGTACAGCAATCACTGGAAAGAAGGGAAAGAAAAGAATTCAATGGAGTGGATCATAGAGGGCTTGCCTAAGATGCCAAAAAGATACCACTGACTGGTTTATATGCTGAACTTCATAGAGTTGAGATTCTAGCTGGTATGTGAATAACAGAATCTATTTTTAGTTTCTGATACTTCTATTACATGCTTATGAGAATTGGTAGGCATTTATCTAGAATGAGAGAGGTTTTCCCTTCAGACTTAGAAAGTTGATACCAAATTCCCCAAAGTCATGGATTGTGAATCTAAGTATATCCATATCAAGCTGTCTTTATTTAGGTCTGTTAAAAAGTCATCTTCTACATGAAGCTGGGGGTATCAAAGTTCATGCCTCTGGCACAACCGAGAAGGGAGATAAATCAGGAGGTGGGAAGTTTAAGAAATATAATATTATTTTCAATTTAAATTTACCATATACAAGGAAAAACTATTTATAGAATATTACTGCTTGGATAAAAGCAGCTACTCCTCGATGGTTAAAAATAGTATTTGGAAAGCTGGAAATAACTTAGCTTCTGTACGGAATTCAGTGGACCTCATGGAACAAATACTAGAAGGAAACTATGAGGACAGAGTACGGAATTCAGTGGACCTCATGGAACAAATACTAGAAGGAAACTATGAGGACAGAGTTAGGTGGCCAGCGATTGTTACATGAGTTAATAAAAGAGAGAAAATTTTAATCTTTTTTCAGTATTTTAAGATCTCAGATAATCATATATCTATATCTATCTATCTATCTATCTATCTATCTATATATATATATATATATATTTCATACAAATTTTGGAGTGATTTGGCATAGTTATTTTCCCAAAAAGCTTTTTTGTTTTCTTTGGCCAGACATTTCAAGGAAACTTGGTGAGAACCTTGTGTGTGGTCACTTGATAGATTTATAGCACATGCATTGAAGTAATGTTATTTGTTTTGGAGGCAAAATTGTTGGAGTTTCATGTATTTTTTCAGTAAAGATATGTCTCTTGAATACCTTCCCTGTTCCAGGCGGTGACCAGTGTCCTAGGCACAGAGACACAACAGTAAATACGTTTCTACATGTGTCCCTCTGGCTTGGGGGATGCACATGTGCAACTAGCTAAACATCAATGTGGAGGAAGTCTTCTCATGTACTAAGAATGGTGCATCACAGAAGTAGGGAAGGCAAGAATCAGAGCAGATTTGAGAGGTTAGCAAAAGTTTACAGAGGAGGTAACTTCACTGCTGAAATCTTGATGTTGAGTAGGAGGCAGCCTGAAGGCGAAGGCAGAGAAACATTGTTCCAGGCAAGGGAGTGTGGTGCATCTTGGGAACTAAATGCACTTTAGACATAGAGTTAAGGGGAGAGGAAAGCTGAGGTTGTGAATGGCAAGCCAAGTACAAAAGGGCTTTGAAAGTCATGTTACAGAGCCTGGAATTTATCCTTAGTGTATAATTTGCCTAGCAATTGAAGAAAAATGAGCAATAGGGTACAGCATAATAAGAATCCATTGAAAACTTTTAAGAGATGGAGCTACATAATTAGACTTGTGATTTGGAACTCTTTCCCTGCTTGCAGGATGGAAAACAGATGGAGGCAGCTCAAGACCAGACAGGCTGACGGTGGCGGACTAGTGAGAGGCAGCCACACCCTGAAGCAGAGAGCTGGCTGTGGAGGTTGGAGGACGTGGGTTGATTCAGGACATTATGAGAACAAATGTCGAGATCATGGTAGTTAGGTGTAGAAGATGACGTTCATGAAAGACCAAGGGGTTCAAGAGGCCTCCTGGGCTGCTACTTTTATGGGTTGGATAGTGCCATTTCCTGAGGAAGGAGGACTAGAATAAGGTAGACACATAAGTTCAGCTTTAGGTATGTTAAGTTTTAGGTGCCTTTGGGGTAATTAACAAAGCTGTTTGGGAGTCTATTAAATCAGAAAAACTGAAGGTCACAAAATTTTCTGAGGAAAGACACACATTTGAGAGCCATAAATGTAAGAATGAGAACAGAAATGATGAAGATTGGTCCAGGTGCCCAGGGTCAGCATGGGGAGGCACACAGCAGGACCTTTGGAAGTGCTTTTTTAATTGCTAGAAATAAGACCTACAGTCTCACATATCCAGGCAAGTTCTCCACCATTGGGCTATACCCACAGCCCTCCAGAGACACTGGAAAGAAAAGAGTGATTGGCTAGGGACACGGAGGAGGATGATCAGAGGTAGGTGGATCAGGATAGTGAGGATGTGATCTGTATGGTGCCTCCAGACACAATAAGGTGCTTCTGGGAAGTTACAAAATAGTGTGTTGCAAAGGGAGCTGAGGGAAGAAAGTGTTCGCAGAAAGAAATACTCAGAAGATACTATGCTGTCGTGAGTGAAAGAAGGGGCCGTAATAAGGTGGTGGTCAGTAACTGCAGAGAGAGCAGATCCTTTGGAGTGATCTGGGAAAAACCACACTGGTGAAAACAAAGTGGAGGCAAGCATATAGATGGTGCTTTAGGAAAGCCGGGTATGAGCAGAGCTGGGGCATGGTGCCAATTAGACAGGGGATCTTCTCACAGGTGAATGTGCTGTGGGTGGGCAGGGCTTTATTTATTTTAGTCAGTGAGATGGAAATATGTTGAGATGTGGATGGAGAGGTGAGACTAAAGATAAAAAGGAACAGAAGTAGGGTTGGGTAACAGAAAGGAAAATGACCCCTGAGGTTGGCCAGGGTGAGGGCTCCCAAGGACAGCTTTGTTACAGCAGGATAGAGCAAAATTTAGGTGAGGAAAAGTAGCCTGGCTGGCTAAAGCCAATGGTAGGGGGCGGTGGAAAGTGTAGGTTTGAGTGCTTGAAAAATGCTTGAGATGGCAGCTATGGGAGATAAAGAAAATCTAAAAGAACAGATGCATGACAGTACCAAGCATCCTAGCTCAAGTCTCATCCTGTGAAATTATCTTGACACCAATATGATGATATGATTTTTTTTCTCCAACAGGGCTCTGACCTGAGCTTAGGTAAGGAGACAGCAGATTTGGTGGGCAGCTTCCAGCTGGATCCAAGGACAAGGTAAATGGGACGTTTGTAAAGAAGTGTCTGCGATGTTGGACCTGCACTGCTCTAATCTATTTTGTTCTTATGCCCTCAGAAGAGTTTGAGAAGCTATCTTCCTCTCCTGCATTTTACAGTTGAAACTAAAAGTTTAAAGCACATGAAGTGAAATAGATACAGAAGATGTGATTTGTTTTATGTAACCCATATAAGTTAGACATATTTTTATCCAAATCCTGGGGTTGTAGAAAGAGTTCATCCAATTGATAGATCATGCTCTTCAGATAATCAGGCCTCATTGTGAAACTAATCAGGCAAATCAGGGTTACTTTTCACTAGAAAAGGTGTGATTTCATTTTAAAACTCATATATTCATGCATCTGCCTGACACCTTTTTCCGAAGACATGTTAATTGATGGAAAAATGAATTGGTTGTTGGGCTTGGAGTGTGGATAATACCAGCTGTTACTGGATAGATTCTTGCTTTGAGTTTTCCTTTGGGTGAAACAAGGTTGCCTTGGACTTTCTTTATGAAGGATTTCTTTTTGTTTTAGTTTCAATAAGCAAAATGTTATCCCCACGTATGTTGACCTGGTCTTTTCTTTATCTTTTTACACATTGAAAAGTCTTTGTGAGCACACATTAGTTTGAAAATCATTGTTTTACTGGCTCAAAGCTAGGTCCGTGTAAAGAAAGAAGCAGGGAGAATGTGAGAAGCAAGGGTGAGCAAGGACCTCACCATCGCCTACTTTTGCTATCTACAGTTTTAATATATATTTCAGCATGTATACAGTTTTGGGATTTTTGACTTTCATACTCTGTATTATGATTTTGTTTAATCTATATATTGTATATTTTAGGGAAGGGTCTACAGGGTGTTCAGGGTCTCATTACTAGGTTGGATGTAGTAGTACAGGTGTAGTAATCTGCCTGTTTACAACCTCCCAAGAGCTAGGATTATAGGCATGTGCCACCATGCCCAGTCTCATTGTGTCCTCGGGTGGGGCCAGCATGGCAGGCTTGGGGATAGAACCCTTGACCTCTGCGCCTGCTTGCAGGTGCTTTAACCCATGTATATGATTTATTGAAAATGGAAAAGTTAGGCTACATTTGAGTCTTGTCTGTCATAGGTCACAATGCAAAGAAAGAGGAATAAACACTTGGGTTTTAGTCCTTGTGTGATTACTTATGGGTAACTGGGGCCACAGGCAAGCCAATTGTCTTCTCTGTCCTATTTTCTTCTCTCTCTCTCTCCCTCTCTCTCTCTCTCTCTGTGTGTCTCTGTCTCTCTGTGTCTGTCTCTCTGTCTCTGTCTCTGTCTCTGTCTGTCTGTCTCTCTCTCTCTCTGGTACTGGGGATTGAACTCAGGACTGTGTACTTGCCAGGCAGGCACTTATGTTACTGAGCTATATCCCCAGCCCTGTTCTCCTATTTTCTCATTTGTAAAATAATGGCATCTATAAGAGTTGGAGATAGTGGGTTCTTGCACTTAACAAATATTTATTAAATGCCTCTATGTGCCCGGAACTGAAATGGCACAGAACCTGGAACTAACAATCAGCTGTAAGTAAAGGGAATATGTTCAGGAGTGAGACAACTATTGCATTCTTCTGTGACATGGGACAGTCAAATCAGATTAAAAAGAAGGATATTTATAAATGTTCAGCACTTATTAATCCTGAAGTGCAGAAGGATCCTAGGCATAACCTTGCTTTCCCCCTCTTATTTTATCAAAATATGTTTTTTCCACAAGTTGAAAACATGACTCATACAAAGGAGTGACTGTTTGCCAAAGATTTTATCCAACTCATTATTTAATGCTACATCTAATATGGAGGCAAAATTAGTTCTGAGACAGAAGCAGAGAGAGAAGGATCCAAGTATATATCCTATCAGGAGAAATGTTAGACTAAGCCTGGTTGGACATTACATTGGTCAGTGACCCACAGGACTACAAAACAATATTTAGAGTTATATTTTTTTCTATTCAACAGAGTTCAACTTAACATAATTCCTCAATGTCTAGTTTTATCTAGCAAGGTATAGAAAAACAAAGCCTAGAAAATTAAATGGATAGTTCTTGCATGAGCTTTGGAAATCATCTGCTAAGAAGATCTTGAAAGGGATTGCTATATCATTTTGCTCTTCTTTTCAAGATATAGACTTATTTTTTTTTTTTAGAATTCTGACATTAACCAGGTATTTTAGTGACTGTAGCAGAAATATATTATGATACTTTTGATTCAGTCCTATTAATCTTGGAAGCTATGTCCCTATAACTGATTATACATATTATGAATTCTATAAAGTGTAATATGGTATAATAGTAAACACACAAGTGTTGTCAATTTTGTAAGATATTTGCTCAGAAATAGCCATGTTTATTATCTCAACAACCTTGTAGTTGGAGCAGACATATTATGCCTTTCATTTTAGGGATAAAAAATATGAATTAGGAAGTGGTTCAGCACCAGGGCCAAGGCTGTAAATCAATGTTGCTGTCTTCACTCTAATCTATTGGACCTGACAGGTGGAGATGACTGTAAAGGCAGCACCTGGTTTTCAGGTGACTTATGTTTCAAAGGAACATTTGTAGGTCAGTTATTTTGAACCTGATATGTTTCTTTTTTTTTTTTTTTGTCTTTTTGAGACAGGGTCTCACTATGCAGTTCAGGCTGGCCTTGAGCTCACTTGTGTAGCCCAGGCTGGTCTCGAACTCACACGGATCCTCCTGCCTCAGCCTCCCGAGTGCTGGGATTACAGGCGTGCGCCACCACACCCGGTGGCTGTTTCTTTTTTTCTCATGGAAATTACATGATGAGTAAAGGTTCTGTCTCCAGTTCAGCCCATGAAAGCCTTTAACCCACAGAGTGCCCCATACATTAACAATGCAGGGGCCTGTCACTCTCGGTTTCTATTAGAGAATCATGCTTCTGCAACGCATGCCTCTGTGCCCTACACTTCCTCTTGGGCTGTCGTGCTGAGCTGGAGACCGTGGCCAGCTTCATGTAGTGCAGAGAAGCTCTTGTGGTGGTTGAGAAGATGCTGGCGCCTAGGTGGCAGAAAGCGTGGGATGCAAAATTGATGGAGAGAGGCTGGTACAGAGGTCTGCAGGACAGGGATGACCTCATGGAAGAGATTGAGGAGGGGATGCTGAAGGACTAGGTTATAGTCTGTGTTGGGTGTGGGCGGTGGCAGACTTCTGCAAAAGCGGCAAACCTTGGCAGTGGGAGGAGGGCCCTCGCTTGTTAGTCTGTGAAACACTGCACTCACTGCCACCCACAGGAAAGGTGTGACAAGTGGGGAGAAAGAATAAAGTTGCCTTTGGGTTTCTCCCTCTTGAGTTTAGCATATTCAATAAACTACTTGCATTTCTTTAAATCTTCTTACTTGATTTTATAAAATCTATTATCACTGACTTGGAAGATTAGGGATTATTTAACAGTACAAAGAAAAATATAGAAAATCTCATGCATCCCTTCACCCACAGATGAGTACTGTTACCTTAAAGTTTTCAGTCAGCTTGAAAGGTATTGCCAAAATCCAGAGAAATTCTTTTGGGATTGGTTTTCTCACTTTATCCCCAGATTAGTACATAGGAGTAATGCAGAAATGGAGGAAGCTTCAGTGTACAAAAGCGTGAGTGACATGTCACAAGATCTTGAACCATCAATGGAGGATGTTCCTATTTATCCATATACTTGTGAGCGCTAGGATTTGCTTTTTTTTTTTTCAACAATGGTATCTGGGAAGGTGAAAATTCTCCTCATTGTTATTTCTACTGGAACTGCTTGTTGAGGTTCAAATTTTTTTCCATACGTGGGAGACAGGAGTCAGCATTGAGACTTCAAGCTAGGAGAGGGAGGTTGCTTGGGGTGCCCACGGCACCCCACGTGGTGAATGTCCTGTGGAACAACGGAGCCCACACACCTTGTGCACCTTTACCTAAGTAAAAGGGGAAAATGTCATCTGTAAAAAGGGCATAATGACAATATTTACTTCTCTGAGCTCTTAAAAGGATTAGTTGAGCAAATACCTGTGAAATCATCAGCCCAGTGCTGAGAACATGCTTCTTAATAAACTCTTAATAAATGTTGCCTTTTATATGTATATTTTCATATAAAGCAAGGTGGTGAACTAGTCCTTTTCTAGGCCCCATTTCAGGGCCACAACTCCAGGTTCCTGATACTGCAAATGTACTGCTGTCCTCATTTGATCCATAGTCTAAAGAACCAAGACACAGCTGGTTGAAAATGAGCAAAAATGAGTTGGATAATTGCTCTCAATTTAAGCAATATATGCAGCAGAATGAATCAGGAGATTAATATAAATAGCATAACCTGTAAGCTGTGGCTCTTACATCGTGAAAGACACAATCAGGCTACTAGAATACAGCTGACAACATTTAACGCCACCTGTTTAGCTAAGCTTACACTTTTATTGAGGAAGATAGAAATGCAGCTCCAAAACCGTGCAAGTGAATTCTATAGAACACGAAGAACGGTGATCAACTGTCATTCATCTCAGCCTCTACTGAAAATCAACAACTCTCATGTAGAAGCCAAATGTAAATATTTGAAGCAGTGTTTGAGAAAGTGGAATCTAGCAAGCTTATCAAACAGAGTGAGAGCTGTTGACCTGTCAATATTTTGCTCTTCCAAGTCAAGAGGCTGTAAGCTCATCTCAGTTCATTCAAATATTGAGCATAGTGATTTTTCTAGGGGTGAGTTAACACTCCAGAGTTACTTATTTGATCTCATAAAGAAAAAAAATGTCCTGGTCTGAAAGGAGCTGTCTTGTACAAACTTGGAACTTCAGAATCTCACAGTTTAAAGAAGATTAGAGAGCTAATCTTTTTTCTCACACTCAGTGATAATTTGGCCCTTCCTTAAATGCTACAGAACTGTAGATGTCGCAGGTTCTCACTGAAACCACTGACACCCCTCTCTTTCCAGACTCATGGGGATAGCCCATATCACATCACCTTAAAATTATACTTGGCTATGGATTGCAGCTGACCAATGAGATTTAAGCAGAGATGATGTGACATCACTCTAGGAAGAAGTGTTTAAGAGTCAGTGTGAGTCAAACTCTGTTCCCTTGGAATGATTGCTCCTGGCGATGTATAATGATATGACAATGTCACAAGATCATGGAGTGTCTGTCATTTTGGATCTCTGGGTGCAACTGTGGGCATGATTTTGGTGTCCTGTATTGGACAGATAGTGTAAATAAGAAACAAACTTTGTGGTATAAGCAGTTGAGACCTGGGGCTTCTTTATTGATGCAACACATACCTGATTAACATGACTGAGATTTTTTGAAACCATGCTTTTGTGTAAACCCCTTTTATAGGGAGATGGAAATGCCACTTTAATGTTGTGTCTCATATTGAGAGAAGATGTAACTCCATGTAAAAGCAAGATTTAATCTTTTTAAGCCATCTGGAATAGAAGAGAATTGTCACGTTTGTTCTTTCACATGACAATCCTTCAAATGTCACAGCATAAATATTATGTTCCCTATATGTCCTCTTTTTGTAAAGAAATTCTGTTTTCCTCTTGACACATGGCTCCTTGATTTTTCACTATCGTGATTATTCCTTGTGTAGCTTTTATTTTGCCAGAGTCCCATTAAAATATAATGTCTAGAATTGAACAAAATGCTTTAAGATGTAGATACTGCACAGGAGATCATTACTTGGCTTTTTTGGAACTTATAATGGTGAATTGTAGAGATTGATTGGAGGTACGTTATTTTAGAATTAGCTTTGAGCTTTTATTTATTTGTTTGTTTTTAGGTGATGGGAATTGAACCTAGGGCTTCAGGTATGGTAAGCACATATTCTTCTATTGAGTTACACCTGCAGCTTCAGGGCTGACATCTTAAGATGGGCCTCAATGGAGAGTTTGTTTCAGGAAGGTTTTGCCCCTGTTGGACCCCGCTGAAAGATGATCTTAGGCAGCAGTGACATCTAGAATGTGAAGTGGACCATAGCTGACATTTCAGTTCAGGTTGCATGGAAATTACGGAAAGTTTTAATGGGACAGGGATAAATATACAACTGTATTACAAAGAAATAACTGGAAAAATTATAGAGAGTAATTACTACATGGAAGGGACTGAGAGTAAAAATAATACAATTTTTAAAATTTATATGTTTGGTACAGGGTCTCACTACACAGCTCAGATTCGTAGTGGTCCCCATGTTTCAGCTTCTCCAGTGCTGGGATGAAAGGCATGCACCACCATGCCTGGTTTTGGTGGCTGGACTGGCACAACTCACGCAGGGCCCACATGGCATGTGGTACTGGGGATCATACCCAGCCAGGTCTTTGCGCTTGCCAAGCTTAGAGCACTGAGCTATCTCTTTGGTCCAAAAATAATGCAATCATTGATCACCTATTAAGTATAAAGCACTGAGCTATGTGATTGGCTCATGGTGAGTAAAATGTACATCTGAAAATATGAGATAGATGGATGGTAAACATGGTCAGTGAATATGATATTGTGTAATATGCATATGCATAAAAAACAGGAAGGACAGTGGACAGAAACTGACAGGTGAGGGCAGAGTTTTTGAAGTACAGATTTGAGAAACAGCTATTTCTAGTGATGACAAAGTCAGTGGCTATAAAAGAAAATCCACCTGAAAGGTTTAGAAACATTTAAGTCCAAAAGTAAAGTTTCCTTGGGAACTATTCAACTAGACCTACACATTTTCTTTTGCTCTTCTTTCCTTTATATATTACCATTTTACTTTAGGCTGAGTTGTCTTCATGGTAACAAGATAACTATCTACAGTGATGTAGAATTCCTACTTCCTAGTTCGTATCTAGTAGGAGAAAAAGTTCCCACTTCTTATAACCACTGAATGGATGTTCTCAGCACTGCTCAGATCAGACTACTCCTGAGTCCATTATTATGACCAGACATGCATTAACTCTGGGGGTAGAGCTAATGCCTACAATAGAAATGTCTCATTACTTTTCACTCATTGGTGGGACAAAATACCGGACATTCAAAAATTAAGTAAGGAAAGGTTTGTTTATCTGACAGTTTATGAAGGTTTCAGTCCATATTCAGCTGGCTCTAAGGCAGAGCAGTGCATGGCATAGGGCAACAGCTCACAGCGGCAAAAAACATAAAAAAAAAAAAAAAAAAAAAAAAAAAAAAAAGCAAGAGCAAAAAGGTAGGAGCAGTGGCAGCAGCAGCAGCAGCAACAACAAAGAACAGGTCTGTCTTCCTTATTTTGTATTCAGGCTATCTGCCCCAGGCAGGATGCAGCACTCATACCCATCGTCCCAGCACTGGATCATTGATTAGTCACAAACTAGAAGTTCACCTCGTAACTGCAGGAGGCTTTGGGGTGGGGGCAACTAGACACAAACCATAAGAAGCATTGCTGCTGAAAACAAAATTGGAGGTATAGTTAGCCAGGGAAGAAGGTGGCAGGAGTCCTAGGTTGGTATGTATTAGTTACTTTTCTGTCACCAGCATAGAATACCCTGACATATGCAACTTAAAGGACAATAGGTTTCATTTAGCTCATAACTTCAGAGGTTTCAGTTCATGTTAGTAGGATCTGATGGAAGAGAGCTGCCTGCATAGTGGGAACCAAGAATTGAAGAGACAGGGAAGGAGCGAGAGAGAAAGGGGCCAGGGACTAGGTAAGATCCCCAAGGCTGTGCTCTATGACCCAGCCAGGCATGCCTGGAAGTGTGCTTCACTGGTTTCCTCAGTGTCTCTCAAGCCCATGATGCTGAATGTCAAGATTAGGATGCCTGAAAAATTATTCCAGATTTACAGGAATTTATAGAAATTTTTGCAGATGCATGGAGCGGGTAATGACTGGGCTTTGGGGAAAGAGAGGAGACACTGACATGAACTCCTCACCCTTAAATATTTCAGATTGGAGAGAAGCAACATTCCTTTAATAAGGAGTACTTTAGGAGAGAGAACACTTCTTTGCTAGTGGAAAAAAGGTACAGTCAGGAACAGGGGTTTATTGGTAGGCTTTGAGAAATATTTGTGGCTTAGAAATGGCATCATTTTTTGTACCAATAATGATTAGAAAAATTATCACGTCTGTACCCTGTGCTCTGTGTAACTACTAGGAGGACACCTATATGCATGGTATCAACTATTGGGAACATACTACTAATGTGTTTTGAAACTGTCACACTGTTATTTCTTATTAGAAGTAATAAAAACATGTTGATGCTATTCATTCATATGCAATTTATAGAGAAGGTCTGTTAAGGTCTGATCATTGCTCACTGCAGATGGAAGGTTTAAGACATTTCATGGAAGCTCAGAAGGGAGTGGCTATTTTGGACGCCATCTGTATCTGACAGGGAAATGGTCAGGCAGTGACGGAGCAGGGAGAAAGAGGGAGAGAAGATGGCTTCGGGAAATCATTTCTTGCTTTTCTTCAGTTGGACACGCATTTTCTGTTATAGACGTAGTAATTTTCCAACTGATAAAATTTTTAGTTAAATGGTAACTAAAAGCAGGTGTACATCATTATCATCTTGATGCCTCTGCCTAAAGAACCAGTTTCTGGGACTCCAGATTCCAATAATCAACACTTGGTTAGCCTTCCTGGCATTTCTCTATCATCACATACTTGCACAGGTTAGAGCTGTTTGCTCCTTCTGTGAACTTCCGAGTGTCAGCTGCCATGAGTCCTCTGGCCACAGGACACCTGCTCATGCTCACCATCGTGTTGGGGTCCCCTCTCTTTCTTTCAGTTCAGCTGAGAGGTACCATTGGGTTTGCATCTGGAAATCTACCTTGAGTGCTGTACAGCTGTTTCCAACTAGCTTCTCTCAGTCAGGATCTCATAGAGGATTCACATGGCCAATTTCTGTGTTGTTTTCTCCTAGAGACTCCCCCACTTTGCCATAAATCCTCGAAGTGCACTGGAGGGCAGCTGTAGCCCCAGGTGGCGATGCTATCCCTTCGCATTCTGCTGTCCACAGGCTTCTGACTCTCTTGAGCTCCACCTTCCTCTGTGCTCTGCACAACACAAGGAGCTCACAGGCCTGCTTAAGTTTTAAGCACTTTCCATCTCACACCCTCGTTCCTGTGCTTTGTAAACTCATAACTTGACCACTATATCTGAATATTTTATTCAGTGATGTGTCAAGTCTTCTGTCGCTAACCTCTTATTGGATTTTTGGATTTTCTTTTGGCATTTACCAGTTTCTCCCTTATGAGGTTTGTTATGTTTGCCCAGTGTGTGTTCATTACCTCATTATTCTAATGTAGTATCTGTCTTGTCTTCAGAACGCCGTAAATATTTTACTTCTTTTAGTTGAGCACAAGGTTGTTTCCTCTGTCTTGAATTTTCTATGGTACAATTAGAGTGCTTTGGAAATAATTTTCACTCAGTTATTTGATAAAGATGAAGATGATGGAATTTAATTTTAAATTAAATATTATTATATTAGTGTTATTTTTCAATCCAAGGATTTCATCTTTTCTTACTATTAGGCAAGACAATGTTTTATACTTTGACAGTGATTTCTAAGGCAAGGCGAATACATTTGTAGCACACACGCTACTAGCCATGTTTTTGTAGTCATAGAAAAAAAACTAGTAAACATCAAGCACTGATTGATAATCCTAGATGGTTTCTCAGAAGCCTTCTCCACTCTACTATAGATAGAAGCCAAAAGTGACTAGAGCAACCACATTTAAATCATTTACTAGGCCAAATGAGAACGTTGCTGAGATGTCTTATTATTTAAAACTATTTAGTTGGCAGAGCTCTTGTTGAAAGAATGAATCTGTTGTTTTCCTAAGCCAATAAACAGGAAAAGAAAGAGAACATTTTCCTTTTTGAGTCATAAGTTGCTTTTAAATCTTAAAATATTGTACATATCATGTAAATAGTCCTTAACTACAGCCATAAATATACCTGAGTTTAGATAAAATGCTATAATTCTTATAACTCATGAATTGTCCATAAAATTAATTCTTTAGGTAAGATGGTATTTCTAGTAGGTTCTCCAAGAAATATGATATAAGCAATAGTGTTAAAAGTTTTACTATATTGATAAAATTAAAAACCATTATGCTTATTTTTAGAGATAGAATTGCTAATATTCCTCCCAGCTATGCTAAAATGTTCCTAAATCTGTATTTTATTATCCTTTACATTAAAAGAAAGGATAATGGTACTGTTAACACAATGGCTGTTAATCTAATGGAACATTTTTTAGTTTTATAAGGCTGTCTATGTAAACAGTCATTAATCTTTGGAATATTAATATAAAAATCTTAGAAATATTCAGTTATTAATTTTTAACTATCCTATAAAACTGAGATCTAATGGCAGAAGACCCATGCAACAAATTTTTCAAACCTTTGTGATGTTAATTATATGAAGAAATAAGGAGGTGGTTTAAATACCTTTGCATTTTTAGTTGATTGTTCAGATCCTAATCATTGACCTAAATTCATACCTGTTCTTAAGAACAGGAAATCTAATCTTGGGAAGTATTTCCTATGTAAAGAAAGAGTAATATTTTATTGGAAGAACATATGTCACCACTTTAGCACTCTATCGTTATGGTGATATCAGAGACATAATTAAATAGGTCTCTTTGAAGTTCAGACTCTTTAGAAGGCCTTTCCAAAGACTTCCTTAGAAATTTTCAGGTTCAGATAGTTATAATAGATTTTTCCGTGAGTAAATAACAAGAATGTGCCTAATATTAAAACTTTAACGAAATTTAACCCCAGGAATAATGAAACATAAAATCAGAGGGATGAGTGTAGGAACTGATTTATTAAATGACCAAATCAATATGGGTTAATGTCAAAGAACTAAACTACACATTCTGGGGAATTCCCATGGTCAAGCCGATTGATTTGATGTTTCATATCTTTATCATGCCATTTATTTCCAAGGCTTGAAATTAAACTGTGTATGTCAATTGATGAAAATTATATTAACTTTGGAAGATATGAAACCTGCAGCCTTTTGACTTTTGAGTATTGAGAAGAAATTCTACGGTTTATTTATTTATTTATTTATTTATTTATTTATTTATTTATTGTCTTTTTGAGACAGGGTCTTGTTATGCAGTTCAAGCTGGCCTTGAGCTCACTTTTGTAGCCCAGGCTGGTCTCGAACTCGTACTGATACTCCTGCCTCAGCCTCCTGAGTGCTGAGATTACAGGCATGCACCACCACGCCTGGCTCTACAGTTTAAAAGTGAGGTCATTTAGCCTTTTTAAGAAGTTAGAGGCCTATTAATAGCTAATCAAAGTAAACTTATTTTAAAGAAAGTACGCAATTTGCTTTTTTTTAAATGTTAAGATATATGTTCTGTGTACCAATTAATCGTCAACCTGACTGCATGAAGAAACTCGTAAGGGTAGATAGTGGGGCTGATCTACTTACTGGTGAGCTGGTTCTCTGCTCAGAGCCCAGGTTGCTGGGGAGAGGCGTGGTCCAGCTAAAAGTGGCAGGTCACTGTGTCCCTTTTGCCTATCTTTGCCGGTGCTGTTTCCCTGTTCTCTGTTTTCTGGACAGCGTGAGGTAAGCACCATGCCCTTCTGCCACAATGTTCTGCCCCAACTCAGAGCTGCAGTGGAGGAAACCAACTGAACATAGATTAAAACCTGTTTGGATGACAAATCTCTCTTTCTATACCTTGTGAGTGTCAAACACTTTTTTCATAGCAACAAGAAAGGTGACAACACAATTGTTCTTAGAACAAAAGAAAAGTTATTGACGTCTGCTCATCTAACAGTTTACCTCCTAACATGTTCTCAAGTGTTGTACAACATGCATTAACATATCAACCTTATGTCTTAGTCATTTCCTTGTGGCTGGGACAAAGTGCCCAGTACCCATGAGTTAATGGGGGGTAAAATTTTATTTTGGCTCAGTTTGTGGAGGTTTCTGTCAAGAATGGGCTGGCTGGAGGGCAGGGTGGCACGGCAGAGGGTGAGAGCAGAGAAGAAATGGTTCGTGGTGGGGCAGTCAGCAGGCAGCCAGCCCTCCTCTTTCTTTCCCTTTTTTATGGCATCCAGGCTAGAAGCCTATTGATTGGTATCACCCATACCCAGTGCAGGGTTTCTGTCATCAGTAAATCCATTCAGCCACACCCATGCCAGACAAATCAGTGGACTAATAAAGTGCCACACACCCACAATGCAGTAAGTCTCATAAAGCCATGATCCAGCTACTGCACAAAAGCCTCATCTATAGGTGTATAGGCTTTGGAGACCTTTGAATATAGGCCATAATGCTTTATTAGGCCAACTTGTTGAAACAGCTTTGGTATAATGTAGTTTGATATAATGAGAAAACAATCTTATTTTTTTAAAGTAAAATAGTTATTTATTCAACCTCTTATCATGCCAAAATGTTCTGTGTACATACTGCCATAATTAGCACACCTTCTGTAACAGGCAAAATTGTACATCAAATTATATGTCATATTGCCTGATTATATAAAAATGTGAAATGCAAATGATTTATCAATTCCTCTTAACATTCCTAGTAATTCAGTAAGAGATATGAGGTACAAAATGTTAATAAAGTATGATGTAAGAGCAGTAATACAATTCTCATGTAAATTTAACTTGTTATAATCTGTTATGAATATACAAAGACAATAAACTTTTAAAACATTTCATTTACTAAGATTCTGGCAATAGTTTTATGTGGCAAAACGCGGCATAATAGGTCTGCCGCTCAACTTGTTTGCAGTCTCAGCTTCAGTATGAAACCTATTTGAAACAAAAACAGAAAGGGCCAGATGACTCTCATTAAATTTTTTAAAGTAAAGATTACATTAGCATTTTGAAATCCTTATTCTATACATAAGTATATCTTAATCCCCCCCCCCATATACTTTTTATTTACTTTGGGAAGAAACTTTTAGAGTGGAGGGGGGGTAGCTTGCTATCCCGTTAGTTAGCAGAATAGTGTGCCTTTGGTCCTTACACCTCCTACTTTTGTGGAAACAGTAGCTATGATTGCTGGAGAGGTCAGAGCTAGGTATGATCTTTTGTGCCCTTTATTGAGCTTAATGGCATCTGTGGACTTTGTCAACTGCTGCTTTGAGTGAACCAGAGAAATAGAATAGCCCGCTGTAGCATGAGAAAGCCCCAAAGCTCTGAGTTTATACCTCCACATCAATAAAAACTGAATGTTTTTCAGCTTTAGAATGTGCTATGTCATTAGAAAACAATCTTATTAAATCTTCATTTTTTATTGCCCAAGAAAAATAGTCATGAGGAAAATTTTAGGTGACATTCACTTGAGGACATCTAACTTTCTATGGGATGCCTTCTACATATGTTTATTACAGAAGGAAACCATGAGTTACTCATGGAATTCTAAAATTGAATATTACTGTTGTGTCCAGATTGATAGCTTTCAAAATTTGTCCATGCTTTAACTCTTAGAATCTGTGAAATTTTATGTTATTGCACAATGGATAATTAAGATTGCAGATAGAATTGTTTAAGTAGGTGACCTTAAAATGGAGTGTCTATCTTAGATTTTTCCATTGCCCACATTCCATGGGCCTTTTCTGAAGCCCAGTGGAATTTTTAATGTACAAAGGGGAGAGAAGGCATTGTCAGAATGACTGTCATGTGAGAAAGGCTTAAATAGCTATTGCTGCTTTGAAGATATGTTGGGAGAGGTTGAAGCTGGAAATCGGTTACACAAGTGGGGATTTGACAAGGTCCAAGAACAAAGGGCTCCTGAGGCAGTATGAGCTGCTTCAGTCTAGAGAAACATCAAGCCTCAGACAATCCAATCCATTAATCCCTAGGCAAGGTTGTGTCATGTTGTAATGGTCTGTGTCGGTGCCAAAAAAAATGATGAGAAGATCTGACGAAGGCAGCTCAGAGGACTCCCTGAGATCTGTCTTTCTCAAAGTGAGCTCCAACCCACAGAAGAATATTACTTTTATTGAGTACTAAAGGACAGGCTAAGGAATTTGTATAGCTGTTTGGGGGAATACAGACTAGAGACCACTATCTCTAGTACTATTTACCTAACATTAGGTTAGTATAAATGTTAACTGAAAACATTCCAAGCAGGGGAGAAAACAACCAGTAACGTCTGGAGCAAAGGAAGAGACAACAATTGAGGAGCCATTAGAATAAATGGTTATCTGCCTCCTTGAATCCTAGGTTTCAGGTATCCCCAAGTAACCCATTACAGCTGTCCGTAGGCTTTGTTTATTATTTCCACTTTTTTAAGATGTTAGTTCCTTACCTCTATAGTGTCACATGCCACTAACTTTGTTTAATGTGTAAATAGACATCCCTGTGGTAGTTGAACAGTTTCCTTTCCTCTAGTCAAGAGCGAGAGAGAGGGGACTTAAAGCCAAGAAATTCAAGTGGTTCCTAGAAACTGGAATAGACAACAAAATAGTTCTCTGCTAGGCTTCTAGATGAAACACAGCCAAACAAACACTGTGATTATAGGCCCATGAGACCCACCTCAGATTTCACAGCCCTAAAACAAGATTTTGGTTTTGTGTTCCTTAGGAGGACCACTAAATTTGTGACGTTTGTTGCAACAATGATAGGAAACTAACACAATTATAGTGATAATTCTTTTTTGAGACAGGGCTTTGCTTTGTAGTTCAGGCTGGTCTTCAACTTACTATGTAGTGTAGGATGGCCTCAAACTCACCAAAGTCCTAGCTCAGACTTTTGAGTGCCAGGATTATAGTATATACCACCACATGTGGCTATGGTAATGATTTCTTGTGGAGATTTTAAGATTAAAAACTTGAGCCCAGTTGAAGGAGAGGTAACTAACTCTAATAGTGGTCATAATCTGCCAGCTACATTGGCTACCCTGTTGGAGTAATCTATTTTATGTACAGGGTCTCATCTTTTGCTATAACTTAGCAGTGGAAATGGGCATATCAATACATATTTACAGCCAAGGAAACAGTTCTCAGAGAGTAGTGCAGCACAGAAAGATACAGGGTCCTACACACCAGCATCCACCTCTGATGGGCCTGTAGAAAACATTTCCAGCTTTGAGGCTTGTTTCTATTTGTTAAGGACTCAGTTTTCCTTAGGCAGAGGGCTGGCAGCTACTTGACTTTCAATCCTGTCCTAAAAGTTAGGAATATCTTTGAAGCTATTCTTAAGAAATCTTCTAATGCTTTATTTGTGGGCTAAAGAATATGAAGAAATTCCAGTTTCTTATAACTTTGAGGAAATGATAAATAACTCTGCTGAGCTAAGAAAATCTGATACTTGTTCAACTACTGGAAAAATTGAGAGAAAAAATAACTCTGGTTATAAGATAATTTTTTTCATGTTCCTACCTATTTGTATTATTCATTTTGAGTTTCATATTAGTGGACTAATTCAACCTTTGATAAAATTTATATAAATCATGGGGCAAGATGTTCTAAGCTATTTATTATTATTATTATTATTTTTGTCTTTTTGAGACAGGGTCTCGCTATGCAGTTCAAGCTGGCCTTGAGCTCACTTTTGTAGGCTGGTCTTGAACTCACATTGATCCTCCTGCCTCAGCCTCCCAAGTGCTGGTACTACAGGCATGCACCACCATGCCCAGCTTCTAAGCTATTATTAAAGATGGACAGTGGGTAGAAGGACTGCATTCTGCCACAGGACAGGGCGTACTGGTGAGGCTGTCTTGCCAGGATTATAAAAAGATTTACATCGCGAAGGCACAGAGAAACAATGTATAATTATACTTTTTCTAAAGTAAATACTCTAAGAAAAGATAAATCAGAGGACTGCAGTGAGGAAGAAATTTGTGTAAGGTTACTCAAGCTGAAGGGCGTGGTAAGGCCATTGAAGAGTAGGTCATTCATGTGTGGTAAGGTTGAAGGTGCCTACAATCTAGAACCCAGTCATTCTACTTTTAAATATGTATTGTAGGAAATTCCTGTGCTCATGCACTAGAAGATCTGTGGCACGATATTCCCTGTTCAGCAACAGATTGTAGAAAAAAGAAACATTAGTCAATAAGAGAATGAATCTATTATAGAATATTAATGTAATGAGATGTATGAAATGAGAACTAAGTGAGATAATGCAGGAGACATCAACATGACATGTATAATCTTCCCAATGTTGAGGGAAAATATAATTTCCAGAATAAAACACATAATACAGTATGCTTACATAATGATGGTACATATTCATGAAAGAAATTATGTACAGAAAAACGTATCCAGATAGTAGTTAATTTTAGTGTAGGAAGAATGGAAAATGGGATTTCGGTGTGTTCAATACTTTCTATAATAAATGAGCCGAAGCAATTATTTTCTATAACCAATGGGAAGAAGCAAGTATGGCCACTTTAATATTTTTTATTATGAAATATTTCCAACTTCCATAATATAGATAACCTAAGAAATCTTTCACTTACTGAAGTTTGAATTTCTTAAAATTTAAATTGTAGTAGCTCTGCAGGACATATACAGTAGTTGACTTTTTCACATGCATTAGGTATCATAGTTATTAGTTTCCTAGGACTACAATAACTAATTAGCACAAACTTGATGGCCTAGAAAAACGTAAAACTAATTTTCAAACAACATGAAACTATTCTCTCTCAGATATGGAGGCCTGAAGTAAAAAAATAAGCATCACTAGTTTAAAACCAAGGTGCCAGTAGGACTTTGTTCCTTCTGAAGGAGCTGTAGAACCCATTCTCTGTCTTTCCCAGCTTCTGGTGGCTGCCACTGCTCCTTAGCTCATGGCCACACCCCTCCTGTCAGAGCCTCTCTGCTCTGTCTTTGTGTTGTCTTCCCCACTGTGCATCTGTGTCAAGTCACTCTATAATCTCCTACAATAAAACTCATGACTGTATTTAGGGTGTACTCAGGCAATGCAGAGGAATCTTTCCATGTAAAGAGCTCTAGTCCATCACATATGGAAGCTCCCCTTTTTCTAATAATGTAAAACAGATTACAGAAATTAGGATCTGATATATCTAAAACAATTATTCTGCCTATTATGATGCCAGCTTTGCAATTGATTTTTTCTTTTTCTTTCTTTTTAAGTTCTTTCATGTTAGAGCCCCCTTTCCCATTTTGGTTATCAGAGATGTCTAATAGTCAACAATATTTCTGTTGAGAACTTCTAGGGTGAACATTTTATATTTTGTTCTTCAATTCCCTAAAACAATGCACAGTGTTTTTATTTTTCCACTACTATAATATGTGGCAATGATTGGTAAAGAGATGAAATGCTACATACTGATTAATATCTTCTGTTACATCTTCAGTAGGTTTGGGGTGGTAGTAAAGGGAACTTGGTTCTATTGATATTTTCAATATTACTTAATAAAGAAGTAAATTATGTATAATTTCTTTACTTAAAACAAATCATGTAGTTAATTATTAAATGTACCTGTTTTAGCCGGGCGTGGTGGCTCACGCCTATAATCCCAGCACTTGGGAGGCTGAGGCAGGAGGATTGGTGCGAGTTCGAGACCAGCCTGGGCTACAAAAGTGAGCTCAAGGCCAGCCTCAACTGCATAGTGAGACCCTGTCTCAAAAAGACAAAAAAAAAAAAAAATGTACCTGTTTTGACACTTTTATTCATTTGAATTCTAAATTTTAGCATTTACAGACTATTTGTTAGTTTGAACTAAACTTTGAGATTGATTGATTGATTTACCATATCCTGGCACCTACAATTTCTTTTGCTGAAGAATCAAGGTAGTAAAACAAAAACACCAACACAAAGTGGCAAATCTACTTACCTAAATACCTGAAATTTTTAAAAAGCATGATGGTCCCATTTTTGGCCAGGTGCTGATTACACTTACCTTGCTGAGTTTCAACTGTAACTGCAGAATGATATAGATTTGCTGAGGCATTTTGACTTTGATGTTGCCAAGGCCACTGTGATCTCCTAAACTGACTACGGCAACAACGAAATGTAAGGAGTGATGTCTGCTTTGAGTGGAATGGGTTAAATGAAGTACAAATCCTTTACTGCAGAAATTGTGTAATTTATAATTACCACTTCATACTCTATGCTACTACCTGCTTAAATCTACTTTTTTGTCAAACTAGGTTATAAATAGCTAAGTGCAAAATCTAAGATGAAGTCATGTTTATTTGCTTAAACTAAACATATGTTTTAAATGAAAGAGTAAACAAATAGAGAAAATTAGCATCTAAGGCATGGTAAGATATGAATACCATCCAAAGCTGCATTTATACTAATTGTTCATTAACCAGATGAGAGCTCTCTGAGCAAGACACTGTCATAAAACAATTTTTTAAAGCAAAGCTATTTGACCATAAACAGATATGACAAGTTTAGAACTTGAGAACAAGCTTACAAATAATTCATACATATAAAGTATGCACACATAAATACATTGGATTTCCAGCCCAGTGAATATATTTAGCCCTCCTAGGTAAATGGTCTCAGTACTCAAATCAATTTTAGAATTCAGATCAGATAACTAGAGCATGCTCTTTCTGTGTATACAAGGAATTTCTCTGGCTAAGTTGTCGGTCATTGTGTTTTAGCACTTTAGGAATAAATCAAGATGCTTGTCTTTTGATGGGTGTGTGGTCCCTAAGGCCTTTTCCAACCTGCCAATTATATTTATATAAATTAAGGATATGGTAGAATTACATAACGAAGAAGCATAGTTTTAGAATATAATTAATAGGTGTGTATTTTTAAAGTTGAGTGTTGCTTTTCAATTAAATCATTTATGAGTTGGGTATAGAATAGATGAGATCCAGTAACTTAAGGAAAAAATTTTGGAAGAGATTGTGGTTTTATTTTCATTACAACTCCCTAATCTAGACTTCCCACCAAAAGGGAATGTTTTTCTCTATTTTCATCTAGACAAATACACAAGCCAGGGTATTTTGATTTGAGTTTATTTTTATTATATGGGATTGTTTACTTCTGACAGCAAGATCAAGGATATGGCACTAAATCATTTTATTTCCTTCTTTTAAAGGGAGATGAAATTTTAGTTTTTCAATTTGTTCCAGTGGGAAGAATATGTTGAATATTCTTTTTTTCTCCCAGGGGAAAGAAGGGATTGGGTGATTGAGGGGAGGGCAAAGTAGAAGATATTGTTCCAGGCCAACATGGTGTGTAGCCTAATTGATGGGATGTGACTTAGTTACTTTTGTCTTATTGATAGGACAAAATACTAAACACCCCAAGTTAGTGAAGGGAAGGTCTATGTAGCTCACAGTTTGTAGAGGTTTCAGTTGACACCAAGGAAAGGTGGGGTGGCAGAGAGGTCACAGTTCATGGTGGCAACAAGAGCAAAATGGGGAAAGCAAGCTCCTTTCCCTCCCTTTACTGTATGTAGGCTACGTACCCTAGGATGGGGACAGCACTCAGACCACAGTCCCAGAGCTAGACAACGAACTAACCGCAAACTCTTGACTCAGCCTCCTCTAAAAATACCCTCCCCCATGACCACATGTGGCTTTAGCATGACATCCATACACAAACCATAACAGGATGACATAGACATCAATGGAAGAAAACACTGGGGTTGGTCCAGGGTCCCCAAGAGGTAGAGTGTGGAGTCTGATTAAGCAAGAGCATCATTTTGCAATGTGATATTAAAATATCACAGACAAGATGTTAAGAATGTAGAAAAGAACAAGACAATGCCTAGTAAACTTTTTAAATTTTCATTTATTTTTATTAGTATATGTTTGTAGCACATATGTTCACATTTATCTTTGGGAGCATATCCATATGCTTATCATGTCTTCTTTTTATTCCCATTCCCTTCACCTCCCTCTGTCTCAGCATCACCTTTGCACTTTATAGAGGATCTACCTCCCTGTTTCCTATGACCTATCTTTTATATATTTATTTTTAAATTTATACTTTGAATTTCTCATGTCAGAGAAGTTAGGTGATACGTAAGCTTGTTTGTCTGATGTATTTCATTTAAAATTATGTTCTCAAAATGCAAACATTAAAAAATGCAACTATTTTTCTATTTTTCTTCATGGAAGAGTAGCACTCCATGATATATAAATGCTGTGCCACATTTTCTTTATCTGATTTTCTGTTAAAGGATATATAGGGCACTTTCAAGATTTAATTATGAGTTTGCTGCTGCAAGCATAGGTATGAATGTATCACTGCAGTAACATGTCTTTAACTCTTTCAGGAAGATATCTAGAAGGACCATTGCAGGGTTAAATGAATTCCTACATTCAATTTTCTGAATCTCCATACTGATTTCTACCGTGGTTGTATCACGGTATATTTATATCCCCACTACAATGGAGAAAGGGTCCCACTGCCACCTCCCAACCTCACTAGCAGTTGTGATTATTTGAATTTTTTTGATGACAGCCATTCTTTCTGGAGTAAGACTGAATCTGAATGTTTTATTTGTTTGCATCTCTCTAGCAGCCAGAGATGCCAGCATTGTTTTTTTTTTTGAGCATTTTGATTTTATGTTTGATGTTTGGTGATAGAAATTAGTGTAGAGTTAATCTTCTGTCTCTATTAACCATTTTCCCAGTATCATTTGTTAAAGAGGTCATCTTTCCTCCAGTGTTCATTTTTGGTGCATTTATCAAAGATTTGATGACATAACAATACAAGAGGTTGTTTCTTTATCTTGGATTCTGTTCCATGATCTGTGTTCTGTGTGTGTGTGTGTGTGTGTGTGTGTGTGTGTATGCATGCATGCTTGAACCATTTCTACCACCAAAATTATCAAATAGTACTATTCACAGTAGCATAGAGAAAAATTAAATACTTGATAATTAACTTAATCAAGAAGTAAAAGACATCAGGGTACTGGGGGTTAAAACTAAGCTTTTGTAAAAAGCCACATACCCAATCCATTTATTTATTTAGTTTTAAATTTTGAAAGTGAGTCTTACTAAGTTGCTGTGTTATCCAGGTTGAGCTCAAACTGAAAATCCTCCTGCTTCAGCCTCCCACAGTATACCACTCTGCTGGGCTAATTTTGGTTATGTTAAACAGTCCTTTGTACTCTCATCTGTGTTGTATTCTCTAAGTTGTGCTATAAGCTGACACGCCCAGATCTCTGATAGAACTGCATTTTCTGCCACTGTTGGTTAGTACACAGCTCTGCCACGTACTGTTACTACTTGTAGAAACTGGGATGTTGGCAAGGCTTTATTGTCCTGTAGTACATATTATGGTGTTGCAGGTGATACAGTTGTTTCCTATGCCTTGACAAAGCCAAGGAGGATCCCAGGCTGGGGTGGTTATACACAGAAGGATTTCCTACTGGTGTTATGTTCTTTCCTATTGTATTCTTTCTTTTTCACAAGAGCAGGGATTGAATTCAGTCCCTTGCACTGCCAGGCAAATACCTATTCTACTGAGCTATTTCTCCAGCCCCTCATAGTGTATCTTTTAGAAAAAACTAAATAAAACTTTATTAGCACATGTATACAGTACATACTCATTATATTCACTATTAGGAGTTGGTACACAGACATAACACATTTTAAACCTTGATATTTCTTTTGTCTCTACCTCCTGCCTCTTTCCTCCATCTATTTGTCCCCTCCCATTTCCAGAAGAATCTTAGTGTGTCTGAGAAGCGGTGTGATTGTGCTTCTGTGATTTACAGTGTTTTTGGTGTTGACTGCTCTTTTAAGGATTTTGTTTGATGCCAGGTGCTAAGAAGTACTTAATTTCTTCCCTGGTGATAAGTGAACTGTAAGGTACCCACAATTACCCCTGAGAGTCCATCTTTTAATTTTTTTCCTCCCACAGACACTTTTGGTACTTTGTAAGTTACTTGTTAGGTCATTGTTATGATTTAGCTCTAAATATCCTCCAAAAGTCTCATGATAGAAGTCCAGCTTTTGGAAGGTGATTGCATCCTGGGGTGCTGTACTCCTGAGTGAATGAACCTATTGGTGATACATAGCTAAACATGTGGTGAGCAGGTGGAACCTGGTTTATAGCTGTTGGTCACAGGTGGCATGACCTGGAAGGGTGTATCCTACTCTCTCATTCTTCCCTTCTTTCTCTGTTTACTGGATATCATCATGCCTTTCCTCCATCATTCCTTTGCACCATACCATTTCTGCCTTGGGACCAACCAGCCATAGGCTAAACCATCTGAGCCTGTGACCCCAAATTAACATCTCCTTTAAATTGTGGGTTGTCTTAGTTACTTTTTAGTCATTGCTGGAACAAATACCTGACACTCCAAATGAAGGAAGGAAACGTTTATTTAGCTCACAATTACTGGAGGTTTCAACCCATTCTTGGCTGAATCCAAGGCTGAATGGCACATGGCAGAGAGCCGCAGCTCATGGCAGCAGAACAGCAACAAAATGGTGGCAGAGGCAGCCAATGAAACAGGGCAGCAGAGAGCAAAAGCTCTAGTCTGTCTCTCTGTCTCTCTTTATATTCTTATCAGGCTCTCTGCCTTAGGATATCTGCCCTAGACTACATCCATAGTCCCAGCCCTACTCAGACCAATCAGTACTAAAACACATAATACCAGTGACACATGAATCAAGTCTCAATCTATAGAAGGGTCCACTCCATGACTATGTGAGGCTTTGGGGGGAACAATTAGACATAAACCATAACATAATTATTGATTATTTCACCTCAGGGACAGGAAACTGACCAATACAACTGCCCTCTCACTTATCAGACATTCTCAGATATATCTAAAACTTAGCAGTAGTATTATTTAAGTTGTTTCCCAGGGGACTTCTAAGCTCTCCCTTGAAAATACTCTTCTTTCCTATCTGCTCTTCCAATTGAAATCTGAATTACAACAGTGGGTACTATCCAGACTCAAATAGGGAATTACATCCAACAGGTAGCAACATGTCTACAGCAGCTCTTTGTTTTGAGGGCATTCAATAAATACCTATTAGGTGTATACACCGTAGAACAGGGAAAATGTTAGCTAACCAGCATGCAAACATACAACCTTTATTTTTAAATAATTCATTCTATAGGTACTTATGAATGTGTGATCATCACAGAAAGTCATATATTATGTAATAACAGTAGGTAAAGCACAACAATCATATTGTAACATTTTGGAGGAAGACTATTTATACACATGGATGTAGAGTTGGACATGAAAAAAGAAAGGAACTGAAGGTTCTTGGAGTGTAAAGGCTTATGGTTGGGTAGGGTGTGGTGGAAGAGCTGAAGACAATATAGACTGAAGACTGAAGGTGAAAGAGATTTTACTTCATTGTACTTCATAATGAACCTAGGGAAATCTGGGCTCACTGGAGGGTTTTCAGCATAGCAAAGACTTGAACACATGAATTAGAGACATGACTGTGGTTGGACAGGGTGGGTATGGATTAGACTGTACTTGTTACCCGGTAGAAGGGATACAAAAAGGTGTGTGAAGAGAGTGCTGTAATTATGCAAGCAAGAGACAGCTGACAGCACAATGTAAGCAGAGAGGATAGCTCAGATACTTATGTTACATAGGAGGCAGAACCAGCACAAGTCTGTGATTGGATGTCATTTCGTGCAAAAGAGCCGCAGAAGTCCAAAGATCCTTGGTTGTCTTATCTGCATAACTGTATGGTGACATATTTGAAATTTCTTAGAATAGGGAATACAGAATAGAAAAAAAATCTACAGAGGAGGAATAATGAGTCACAAGAATTTTAAAAGGGAAGAGAAGAGAAAGGGGAGTAGAGAAAAGATTAGAAATGTAGATAAGGAAACCCAAAAGGACAGACAAAAAATATATATACATAGGGAGAGAAAACTCAGAGATGCTGAGTGAGACCCAAGGTAATATTTGAGATGACTCCATTCTCAGCCTTTGGCAGCATGGGGTCTGAAAGTAAGCACAGGCATTGCTGCTTTTTTATTCATGGTTACCAGTCAAATAATGAATTAGAGGAAGGAGAAGAGTGACATGGAAAGGGAGGGAGAAGAAGACAAAGGCCGAGCCAAGCTGCTGCTATTAAGATCTCAGCTCTTGAAAAAGAGTTTGCATGTTTAAGACTAGTATTCTACAAAAACCTATTTAATGTCTGCCCTCTTATTCAGATAGGAGATTGGGAACTGAGGAGCTAGAAAAAATGAAATAAAGAAACTAGCTGTGTTCTAGTTTATTCCCCCCACCCCCACCCGTGGCCTGGATAGGTAAGCATCTTAAAGGCCTAAAGAAGATAAGAAATTCTGCAATTGGAAAGAATTCACGTAGATAAATTTTTAATGATTACCTTGGTAGTTGTTTTCACACAAAAATAATCATACAGGGCTGGGGAGATAGCTCTGTAGCATAAGTTCCTGCCTGGCAAGTGCAAGGTCTTAAGTTTGATCCCCAGTTTAAAAAAAAAAAAAAATCATACAAGATTCTCACATTGAACCTAAAAGAGCAAATAAAATCTGAAGGATATAGTAGATACTGCGAAAGGGAATGAATCTATTCAAAAGGAAACAATTACTGGTTTAAGGAGAACAGGAGAGGGAGTGGGGGAAAGAAAGTTATCTAGGTAAGCAGGATGATTTGGACAATAGTACCATGCATTTCTGCTTGTCTATGGAAAAGAGCAGTTAATACTTAATTTGTTTGTTTTGTCTCCTTTTTTTTTTTTCAATTCTTTGACCTTTTTCTATTATTAATTTCTTGAGAGGGACTTTTATTTTGGGGGGGGGGAGCTGGCTCAGGTTGCCTTAAGGGCGGTCCTCATGCTCCATGTGGAGGTGGGGATCAAACTGTGGTCCCTGGTGACTGAGTCATAAATCATCTGCCCTAATTAACTGAGCTACCTGGCAAGCCACCTCTATTATTAATTTCTTACGTATTTTTTTCTTCCAATTTTGCATACCTATATGTGGTAATATGAACAACCAGTTGGAAGACAATACTATGCTTTACAATATATACTGTGAAATGCATGTTATTTTGTTAAATGAAATTCTGTATCACTTGTAACTTTTCTGTCTTAGTACTATTTTGTACCCTCTTTAAATTTTTCTTAAGCCTGATGCTCACTTTCACAGAACTGCTTTAGTGGAAAGGCTAGGATGATTTTGGAGAGAATATAACAAATCTAAATGGGAAATATTTACAAGAACTGAGACTTATTTTGTTCAAGGAATATAAGCCTTGTCAAAACTATGAATATTACAGCACTCAGCATCAAAGAACTTTTAAGGAAAGGTAAAGTTCCTTTGGATTTTCACCTCATGAGACCATTATGTATCAAAAGTCTTCTCTAGGAATTTTGTCTGTTAAAAGCAGATGTATCCCAGACTGTAACTTATATTACGATAGTCAATCAACATCCAGTTGATTGTCAGTTCCTGAAGGTGCAGCCCTGAATCTGATCAATACAGAGTATAGGGCCAGCAGTTAAACAATAATGATTTTTTTTCAAGTAGAGGTAGTCAATGTTATTGTAAACTGCTTTGCTGCGAGCAAATTCAAGCTGTTAATGTTTTCGTAAATGATTCTGAGAATAAAACTGAAGTTTCCAATTAGGTTATTTTAGGTCTTAGTACATGGAATTGAAACGGAAGTATATACTTCGTCACAGCAAAGGTGTGTGACAACCCGAGAATTAGTTTACTAACTGGAGAGACAACCTGTTCATGTATGCGAGGATCCTGTGATTTTTTTTGCTCACTCACTTGCCAGCTCCTTTGAGATGCTAGTGGCACATGAACAGTGACTCCGGGCAGCGGAATAAACGCAGGCAGGAAGTGAGCAACCCTCAGCTAGACGGCTCCTTGAAAAGGCTACAGGGATTCCTTTCACATCTCTGTGGCAGATGCAGGGACTAAAGTTACTCTCCAACTCCATCAACATAGAACCTCAGTGTTCATTTAGCCAGTACTGTGCCTCTTCCTTACAATAAAATGCTGGAGAAATCAAATATTAATGGCCCAGAAATTCTAGGGGACCATGTCTCAAGATAGAGTCACCAGAGGGAAGGGATTGCTTTCCTCATTTTGAAGCTATGGTCAGATGTTGATCTAGTTTTTCGTAAATGAAATTATATGAAGAGAGGTTACGGTGTTGTGAGGCAGGTTTTAGTGGGACGAGGGTGATTGCATTATTTTGGGGGAAAGATTGAATCAATCTGTTAGTTCTACATTGAGTCATTTAGTCTCTGCAGCAAAATTTAAGTAGAGGAAAATGGAAGCCATCTGCTATGCTGTTATGGTTTTTAAAATTATTTTTAATAAGAAATAACAATATGATAGTTTCAAAACAGGTTAGTAGTACATTCGCAAAAATTAACACATTGCATAGTGTTATCTTTATAACAGTTATACAGAGCACAGGTTGTAGACATGAAGAGTTTTCTGATTGATATTGGTCAAGAAAGAGAAAGAAAAAAAAAGGAAAAGAAAAAGAAATAAAAAAAATATTCTCTTTGAGCTGAGAGGAAGTAGCTGTTATGGTTTTTAATGAAATGGCCTCATGAGCCACAGGCATGGCTTTTGGAACACAGCTGGAGCCTGGGGATTGCAGACGTAGCAGACTTGTTAGGAGGTGGAGTCTAGTTGGGAGGTGGGCTGTCAGGGTAGGTAGAGCTCGGTTCCCAGCTCCTCTATCTTCTCTCTGATCAATGCAGTATACCTCTGTGCTGCGCCATTTATTCCCTGGAGCCTGAGGACCATACTCTGTCACTGTGAGGCAAAATAACCTTCTCCTCCCCTAAGGTGCCAATTTCAGTTATTTTGTTCTGGCCATAAAAAAGTGACTGAGACAAACAGGTCTCAAAAATTTAGAATTAGCAAACCGTGGCAAGCGTAAGAACCCTGATTCGATCCCTGGTGTTAGCTGGAAAAATCCTTTTCCCCAGTCTGTGAGTTGTTTCCTCATTCTTAGTGGTTTCCTTTGATATCAGAAGCTTTTTAATTTGATGAATTTTTTAAAAAAAGTATATTAATCATTTATTTATTTATTTGGTGCAAGGTTTCACTATGTTGCTTGGACTTGTAGTGATCTTGTTTCAGCCTTCTCAGTGCCACCATGCCCAGTTTTGGTGGCCAGCGCAGTGTGTCCAGACTTCCAGCTCTGGCTTGACAAATGGTACTGTGGACTGAATCTGGATCCTTGTGCTTGCCAGGCAGGGGCTTAGGCATCTGAGCTATCTCCCCAGGCCTAATTTTATGAAGTCTTACTTGTTGACTTTTGATATTATTTCTTGTACAAATGGGGCTTTTCAGACCTCAGAAAGTCTTTGCCTATCTTTATGTCTTCAATAGTATATTTTATTGCTACTAGGAACTGATTTTTTTCTTTCTTCTTTTTCAGTATTGGGGATTGAACCAAGGATCTTCACACTGAACTGTATCCCCAGATCTTTTAAATTAATTTAAATTAAATTAAGCTTTT
The DNA here is from genome assembly GCA_004027025.1 of Myocastor coypus. Classification (NCBI taxonomy): domain Eukaryota; kingdom Metazoa; phylum Chordata; class Mammalia; order Rodentia; family Myocastoridae; genus Myocastor; species Myocastor coypus. The sequence continues at coordinate 28,766 of PVJA010004920.1, read as the reverse complement.
AAAAAAATTTGAGGCAGTCTCTTGCTAGGTTGTGGGCCTCCACACCCTAGAGCAATGGTTCTCAACCTGTGGGTCTTGATCCTGATGGGGGTCAAATGACCAAAACACAGAGGTCACCTAAAGCCATTCTGAATCATAGCTGTAGCAATATTACAGTTTTGAAGTAGCCACCAAAATTATTTTTTGGTTTGGGGTGACCGCAACATGAGGAACTGTATTGCGGGGTCACGGCATTAGAAAGGTTGAGGATCTCTGCCCTAGAGTATGGAATTGCTGAGCTGATTCAGTTAAGCTTTGCTCTTCCCAAGTTGATAGGATATATCAGTAACTACACTCATAAAGACACTGTCTCTAATGGTGAAGTACTTAATCATCATGATTTTCAAATAGCTTGAATTTTGTAAGTGTATGGACTTGAACTCTATCCATCTTTGGAACTTTTTGCATTGTTGATAACAGAAGCAGAACTTCAAAATTGACAGCCCCCCAGGAAGACAGATGGGTAGCTTCTGTTGTGATGAGGTTTTTGACACATCTCAAGTGAGTGAATAACTGGATATCCATAAAGGTCAGGACATTCATGTGGTCAACTGTCTAAAATTTGTATTAGAAGAATACATTAAATCCTCTGATTCTGAATGAAGGAGGAAGCACCAATAATCTGTAAGATCTGAGAGCAGAGAGGAAGGCATGAAAGATGACTTTGTATTTTGCCCATTGCATTCAAAATAGTTATCTGTCTTCCTTTAAGCACCTGGATGCTGAAAGCTTAATGTAATTGACCTCATGCAGCTTGTGCAGAAAATTAGAAACCTTGTCTCATGCTGAGAACTGTTTTTATCACCAGCCTGAACTTAGCCTGGGGATCAGCTCAGACTATCTGAAAACATCCATGTATTTACTTTCAAAGCATATTACTTAGAACCATAGTTCTACAAGGCACTCGATGGAAAACAATTTCATCATTGAATTTCATATTCAGAGATACCATGCATATAATCTCAGATAATTCTAGTATATTTTATCACATTTAAAAATTTATTATATTTGTTTTATAGACATAGTAGGGGTCTGTGTCTTCTTTGTTTTCTTTCTCTCCCTCTGTCTCCTTTTCTCTCTTTTTCTTCATCTCTACAATTAAGATTTCATAGAATTTAACAGTAGAGTAGTGTATTTTTGGCAGAAAGGTGATTAGACTATTAGAACAGACTAGAGAGTTTATAAGGGACCTGCACAGATGTTCTTGACAAAAGTACTGGATCAAGTATATAGCCATAGGAAGAAAAATGACCCTTATGTATAGATAGGAAAGAAAGAAATATGGTTTTTAAAAGAAAATGTAAGAGGTATCAACAAAAACAGGAATAACATGGAGTATACATTTTCTTTTTTAAAACATGTATTTGGTTCAAGGCTCACTTCGCAGCTGAGACTTGTAGTGATCTTCCTGTTTTCAGCCTTTCCAGCAAGGGGATTATAGAGGTGCACCACTACACCTGGTCTCAGTGGCTGGTTCAGTGTGCCCAGGGGCAGGGCCAGGGGTGAGGCTGGCATGGCATGTAGTGCCAGGAATTGAACCCTGGCCCCTGAACTTGCCTAAACAGGCACTTAGTCCACTGAGCTATCTTTCTAGCCCTAAAATTTTCTTAATAGGACACATAAAGGGCAAAGAATGGTAAATTGGCTGACATGTAAATTAAGAACCATTCCAAGAATTAGAAGACAAGCCATACCCTAGAGAAGTTATCTGTATGATACACATCTGGCAAAAGATTTTTAAATAAAATATGTCAAACCAGTATAAAATAGTAGACAGGCTAATAGAAAAATAGACAAAAAATTTGAACAGTTAGATCAGAAAAGGATACTGAGATGGCTAGGAGAAACGTCTGGGGGCATGAGGGCCACAGAGAAATGGCAGCTCTGATCCACTGGTGGAGGACCAGCTGGTGTTACCATCTGGAAAAGTGGGCTGGCAGTGGTGGCTACAGATAAACATGTGCCTGCCCTGTCTCTCATCCATCACAGAATCCTTAGATTGCGCATCCGACCACATTGAGCATATATGCCTACCAAAGGGCATGTGCTGGAATGTTCACGTGGTGTCATTAGTAAGAACTCCAGACTGAAAACAACCCAGATGTTCACCAAAAAAGGGTGCATAAACCAAAGTGAGGTTAAGGCACAGAAAGAAATACCATGTGAGAGTGGACAAGCTACAACTCTTTGCAAAAATGTGGCTAAATGTCCCAAACATCATTTTGAGCTGTAATATCCAAATGTGAAGACTGTATGTACTTTGTGACTCTACTTCCATCAAGTGTATAAACAAGCGACAGTATAGTGTTAGACAACAGGACAGCAGTTACGCTGGTAGGGACTCTCAGGGGCTCCTAGAGTGCTGGTAATCTTTGCTTCCTACCTGGGGGTTTCATTGTGTGAGAAGTTGCTTGTGTGTTTTCCTGTACATTTGATATCTAAAATAAAAAAAGATTAAAAAGCTAGAGATAGCAAATAATAAAAATTTTATTTAAGGAAAAAAGATACTTAGACCTAGATTTCCAAGGAACATGTTTTAGGAAATGCTGACATATTCATTTCTCATTATTTATGCATTAAAATAGTGCAGCACTGAATGGAAAATGATGAAGAAAGATTTAATGGACACTTGAAAGCAGTGAAAGAAACAGATGCATCTTCATTATACTAAAGCTCGATGAAACGGATTTCGCTTTTCAGTTCGGAGGAACAAAAACTACAAACTTTCAGTAACTTCATTAGAAATGTATAAAAAGCATGGTTCCACAAACAGCAATTTGGTAGATTTAATCATGGTGATTAAATCACATTTTTGATACTTCAGGCTTCCATTTATCTTCAAAATTTAGCAGTTAATTTGCTTTAATACAGGTTGATGACATATTATCCCCTTTCCAGATCTTTAATGTGTTTTACCATTAGAGAGACATTTTCCAAAAGCGCAGAGTAGATGCCTGGATTTTCGGGTAGCTGCTTTTCTCTTACACTAATTAAATAATTAAATCGCTTGTTGCAGAATGTGGAAATGCCAAGTGTCCAGTTTCTCTATTTCCACAGACTTCTAACTCTGACAGCCTGCAATTGCTCTAAGTGTTTGACATTCAGAAATTGAAGAGAATAGGTCAGCACTGTGGTAGGTGGGTTTGCATTTTAAGCAGCTGTGAGTTAAAAAAGAGGAAATAGCTGTGTCCAGTAGTAATTTCTCTTAGGTATTTTCTGTATTTCTCTTTTAAGAATTTTTGTTTTGCAAGAGCAAATACAAACTAGATTGCTCTTTAATTGCAACTTTTTTTGTACTAATTTGTCTGGAGAATTATAGAAGTCTGAAAATATGATCCTCAAAATTATATATTTAAAATATACTCAAAAATTTATTTAACTTATTACCATGAGGCACATTTTCTAAGGGAATGAGAACCTTTGACTGTGACACTGAATTTTTTTGTGACTGAAACTTAACACCCCTGCTCAAATTGTTTTTCATGTAGCCAAGTTACACTGAAAATTCTTTTCATGAAAAATGTAATATTTAAAAGAAATCCTTTTCACTCAGGGTTACAAAGGAAGAATTGCTTAGAATATTCACTTTATCAGTTCAGATATAAGTCTTATGTTAGCCAATGGCTTTAATTTTTCCTCGGTAGAAATATTGGTCTTATTTGTAGAAGAATGCATATACTTCGGCTTCTTTACTTGGAGTTTTCCTTCTTACTTGCTGCATAAAATGCAAATGATGCCAATAAAATCACCAAAGGGGAGAGAAGAGCGGAGGAAGCATAGCAATGACAGCAGCAAGGAGTTAGGCATAAGTGGGGAGTTTAATAATTCATATCTTAATAACAAAACCACAAGTCTAATCTCATACAGGCTCCTCCTTGGGAAATTAACTTTTGCTGTACTGAAATTAGATGGCAGTAGTGAACAGAAGTAAAGACAAAGGGGCTCCTGTCTTAGTCCTAAATATTCTGAGCCAGCAACAGGCAACCGATGGAGTGAGTCTCAGCTTGTGTGCTGGTGCCTTCATGGGATCTACATGACAGTGACTGCGATGTGATGCAAAAATAGTATCCATGAGCCAGTGCCATCAGGGATGCTTCTTGGTGGTGCCCTTGAGGTGTGGTCACAATGTGCAACTGAGGGCAGGCAACCAGGGCTCTGAATGGAGGCTGCATGGGTCGCACTGGTGGAGATTCTTGTGGGTCCCTTAGTGCATTTAGGACTTGGGGTCAGAACCCTGTTGTATAGAGCCAGTTAGTTTATGTGCACCTTTGTGGGTCACTTAGGGTCACAGACATAGGAATACACATCTCAATTAGAGGTAGTTGTGTTCAGCTATTTGCAAGGAACAATACTGGTATTTTTCTTATATTCTATCATAATGAGACCCAGTAAGCATTGCCTTCATTTTTTATGCGAATGATTCATCACTCATGCTTAAGCAAAAGAGAAAAAAAATAATTGTGGTGAATAAAATAAGAAAAATCAGATAAGTGGCTTTTCCTTAAAGATCTTCCCAATGTGGTTTCTTTTTCATTTGAATGTTTGTCACACCATTGAAGTATTTGGTCATATCACAAACACAGAACTTCAAGACGCTGAATCAGTGTCAACAAGCTGTTCTGTAAATTCTTTATGATTAAAAAAAAAAGTCTGTGTATCGGTGTATACATTGATATCTATTAATCTAAACTGATCCGATGATGAAAATATGTAATATAACCATTGTTAAATTAAAAAAATCAATCAATTAATAAATAAATAATAAAATAAATCAAAAGATAAAAAAGAGTTAAGTTAGACATACAGTTATTTTGTCTTAGTTATTTGAGAATAAAAGCTTGTACTAATATATTTAGATAAGATATCAGGTCTGGATCTTGTCCTCTGAATAACTACTATGAAGATAACTATATGCACGTTATTAATTATTGTAACCATCCTACTAACTTGTTTTGAAACTGTTTCATTTCTGTTTCATCTTTTTTCTCATTAAGATGAATAAAAGATGTATATATAAAAAAAGAGTACTAAACACATCCTGCAAAAAAAAAAAAGTCTTAAAAATGTACACATTTTAAAACTTGTTTCTTACAGTTTCTGTTTATATTACATGTTGATAGGCTGGTGTATAATATTAACTGGCCCGCTTTCAGTATGACTGCATGTGTAGGCATTAATGATCTTACACAACCACCACTGTCCGTATTAGCATGAGTCTTTCCATGTGTTTTTGCTCAGATCCATAGAGTATGCTAAAATGACTAAGGTACTCATTAAACTCTTCACACAAAGCAAATGATTGTGATAACTAGAAAGACGGCTTACAGACTCAAGGCCATAACTGTTAAATTAATTGTCACTAAATTACTTGCAGTAAGTAGGAATATGATGAAATGTAGCTGATTTCAGTGAGAAACATATTTCTGGGTAGCAAGATTGAATGTAGACATTGTGAAATGATGGGGTGAACAATTTATCTTTTGCTTTTCTGAGGTGTCTTTGAATTTAGCTAACATAAGAAAACCTTCCTTTGAAGAGGTAAATGATTAAGTTGCAGCCATATTTGCTGTTCTTAAGTTTTTCTCTAAGGGGTGGAACAAATAGTTCAGCAGATTAAAGCACCTGCAAACAGGCACAGGGGCCAGGGGTTTGATTCCGGGGGCCTGCAGTGCTGGCCTCATTCCTGGGGCACGCTGAGATGGTAGTTGAGTCCAGGTGTGGTGGTGCACATCTGTAATCCCAGCTCTTGGAAGGTTGTAAACAGGTGGATCACTATGAGCATGATCTAGTAGTGAGACCCTGAACATCCTGTAGACCCTGCCCTAAAATTAAAAAAAAAAATTCATGTATTTGTTTATTTATTTGGTGCAGGGTCTCACTATGCAGTTTGGACTTCTAGCTACCCTCCTATCTCAGTCTTTCCAGAACTGAGATTATAGGTATAAACCACCACTCCTAGTTTTGGGGGCAGGCATGGCATGAGGTACTTACTGGGAATTGAACCCAGGCCTTTGTGCTTTCCAGGAAGGTGCGTAGACTGATGAGCTATCTCTCCAGCCCAATGTATTGCTTTTGGAATCCTAGAACTTTTTTTTTTCTCTTTTATGCATTTGGTACAGGGTCACGGACTCTGGTGATCCTCCTGTTTGCAGCCTCCCCAAGCTCTGGGATTACAGGTGTGCCCCACCCTGCCCAGACTCTGTCACCTGCCAGTAAGTCCCAGCAGTGGGACTGAAGTTGCATACAGGACCAGTGATTGAACTCTGGTCCCTGTGCTTGCCAAAGCAGGCACTTAGTCCACTGAGCTATCTTGCCAACCCACAATCCTAGAATTTTATTTTATTTTTTTAAATTTTAATTTTTATTACTTTTAATAAGAGATAACAATATGAGAGTTTCAAAACATGTTAGTAGCACATTCGCAATAGTTGAGACACTGCATATTGTTGTCCTCACAAATGTTGTACAGAGCACAGGGTGTTGACATGACAAATTTTCTAATCGATATTGGTTCCAAAGAGGGGGAAAAAAAGAAACGAAGAAAGAAAAAAAAAAGAAGAGAAGAAAAAGTTTTCTTCTCTTTGAACTGGAGGAAGTAGTTGTATACATAGTCCAATGTTGCATAATTGCAGTGGGTTACCGGTGAAACTGGCAATGTTGAGGGCTGTTGTTTTAGGCCTCTTACAGCTTATTAGTATGCAGAGTACTAATCTAGCTCTGTGTTTTATGCCTCGTAATTAAGCTTTTCTGCTGGGTGATCAAATGCAAGCTAAAGCAAGACCTGTCTAACAAAACTTTCATCATTTGTACTTTCCAGGATCAAATCTCCTCAGGAATAACTTTGGAACCATATGCAGTATGCAGTGCTTTGTAGAACTGTTGTCAGTCTCAGCCATTGGGATGAGTCACGGCCAATGCTTGACCAGTTTGCTCCCTGTGAAAGCCTGAGAGAACGTTTTCTCCCCAAGTAACTCTCCCAAGGCACACTATACTTCACTTATCCCTTTCCTCTGAGGTCCCATAATGTCCTTGACCAGAAAATTTGGGAAAACCTGAGTTATAGGATGTTACAGCACAGGTTGTCTTATATCCTGAGTCCTCACTGACCATGAAGGGCTAGAGGCAAAATGATGGCTTTCCGTTTTTATGCCTTGTAGTTTAACTTTTCTGCTGGGTGATTAAGGGCAGGTTTAAATACCACCTGTATAGCAAAACATATAACTTTTGTATCTCTCAAGATCAGTCAAATCTCCTCAGGATTTACTTTGGAATCATGAATAGCACTTTGTAGAACTGTTGTGTCATCCATCTGGATGTGTCATGGTGTTATGGTTTATGTCTAGTTGTTCCCCCAAAGCCTCATGTAGTCATTGGGCGGGGACTTCTATAGATTGAGACTTGACCCCTGAGTCACTGGGATTATGTGTTTTAGTACTGATGGGATTACTGGTCTGAGTAGGGCTGGGACTATGGGTGTGGTCTAGGGCAAATATCCTAAGGCAGAGAGCGTGATAGGAATATAAAGAGAGAGAGAGAGAGAGAGAGAGAGAGAGAGAGAGAGAGAGAGAGACAGACAGACAGACAGACTAGAGCTATTGCTCTGCTGCCCTGTTTGGTGGCTGCTTCTGTCATCATTTTGTTGCTGTTCTGCTGCCATGAACTGGATGCTCTCTGCCCTGTTCCACTCAGCTTTGGGCCAGCCGAATATGGACTGAAACCTCCAGTAACTGCTGTGAGCTAATAAACCTTTCCTTTCTTCATTTTGAGTGTCATGTATTTGTCCCTGCAGTGAGTAAAAAGTAACTAAGACACATGGCCATTGCTTGACCAGTTTGCTCTCTGTGAAAGCCTGAGAGATTTTTTTTTTTAGAGCTTTTTTTAAATAACATTTTTTTTTTTTTTTTTTTTTTGCAAAACTAGGTATTGAACTCAGGCCCTTGTGCTTGCCAGGCAAGTGCTCATTCTACAGAGCTATTTCCCTGGCCACTTTAATTACTTTTAATAAAAAATAACAATGTGACAGTTTCAAAACACATTAATAGTACCTTCCCAATAATCGAAACGATGAGTATTATTATCCTTGTAGTAGCTATACAGAGCACAGGGTGTAGACCTGATAAATTTTCTAATCATTATTGGTATAAAAATTTCTTCTCATTGAACTAAGAGAAAGTAGTTGTATACATAGTTAAATGTTTCGTAATTGCAGTGGGTTATTGACAAAACTGGTAATGTTGGAAGCTGGTAATTTAAGCCTTTTATAGCTCAGCATTCAAATCTAGCTTTATGTTTTGTCCTTCTGTGGTTAAACTTTTCTGCTGGGTGGTTAAGGGCAAGTTAAAGCAAGATCTGCATAACTAAACATGGAACTTTCATATCTCCCAACATCAGTCAAATCCCTCAGGATTTACTTTGAAACCACGTACAGTGCTTTGCAGAATGGTTATCAGTGTCAGCCATCTGGATGAGTCATGGCCATTGCTTAACCAGTTTTCTCTCTGTGAAAGCCTGAGAGAATGTTTTCTCTTTAGGTGACTCTCTTTAGGCACACTATACATCTTCAGTCCCTTTCCTTTGTAGCCCTTTAATCTTGAACAGATTAGTAAAATAGAGTCCATGGAATCCAAGAAAGGATGACTGTGACGAGTGAAAACCTATAAATTAGCCTTTCCCTTGTTTGGAAACCCTGGGAATCTTGGAGGAAAGGGTAAATACACTTTGTGGTGATAATAAATGGTGCGTGAATTAGCAGTTGAGTCTTAGAAATCTGGTGGACTCTGAGGCTATTGTCATCAGAGATATTTATGCACTAGCAATCAGAGTGTTACAATTAGGTTTGGATAATGCACCCATGCCTGTGGGCACTAGGTATCACATGGACAAGAGCATGGACTACCATCAAGACCTTTGCTTGGCCTTCATGAAGATAGCTCCTTCCCTAGCCTCATGCTATTAGGCAATGTGAATGTGGGGAGAGCCTCTGAGACCCACTGTTTCAGGAGAAATGAGAGCAGTTATTACACAGAGAATGCCAGAGCAAACACATGGTCTGGACAGAGCTGTCTACTTTGAGCACAGTTAAAAGAAAATAAACAAGAGCACTGTAACTATGGTGAACAGTTCAAACCATGTGTGTATATACCAAGAAGAAAAAGAGAGAAGGAACTTCATACACCATGCACAGTCTAAAAGAAAACAGCCTCTGAAAGTGTGTTCCTTTTGTTATGTTCTGTCGAGAAGCTTACTAAAATATGGACAATTTGTTAAAACTAGAGCTTAAATATTAGATAATTAAAGAGCAGAATGGGATGAAAATAGAACAGTTGAGAATCAAATCAACACCATTACAGATCTAATGAATGACAGAATAATTTTGGATTACGGAATGGAAGAATTTAAAGTGGAACTTAAGAAATGGAGTAAAAGTTTAGGATATAGGAGAAAACAACTAAAGGAAAAAAAATCACAAGGATTTCTCAAGGAAAGATTCCTATTTTTTTTTTTTTTGCATGTGTTTTTCTCTATAAAGAAGAGACCAACCTTACAGTCACATCATCATTTCTATTTATTTTTGTAAGCCTTGAACAAAATGGAAAAGATGGAGAACGTATTGTCCTTTGCCAAAGTGACTCATAACTGCCAGTGGCTTCTGGAAATGTCTTTTTCAATACAGTGATGGAATTGTTTTATAAATCTCCCTAGTTTTATAAGGAAAACTAACCCTTCCTGTATTATTGCAGTCCCCTTCCGTGTCCCCCTCCCCCTGAATTTTGGCCATCATCATGTAGCAGTTTCTTCCTATTTCACAATCCATTTTATTCACCTTGCTCCTTATTTACACATTCATATCCCAAAAAGGTCTCGGAAATTGTTCAAAGGAAAGGGGAACTAGGGAGGGAGGATCAGGGAGAGGATGAAGTAAGGAAAAGAAAGAGCTCACCTTCTTAAATTAAAGAAATGGGACACACATGTTGAAATATCACATTGTTTTTCCTAGTGGAAGAAGCTAAAAGAGTAAATAAGGGTCAAAATGTGTAACAAATACTAGCAAACACGACCAGCATGGAGCAGGATGATTAATGAAACTTCTTGTTTTGTAATTTTGCTAAAATTTCAGAGGGCTACTAATAGGTTTGGTGAACTTTTCCTTTGTGTATATCTGTATGGTAACATAAGCAAAATGAATTTTTAAGGACAGAAAAACTAAATGAACTGAGTGTGTTGAGTTGGTCCTGCTATTCTAGCTATAACTCTGTGTAGATATAAACAAAAATTAAAGGATACAAGGATATTCATTGACCTAGAAGGGGTGATATGGCTTTTCCTGCCTCATAGTTATGTGCTCATAAGCCATAAAAAGGATTTAGGAGAATATATCCTATGGTTTGGGTTGCCTTGAGGAGGTAGATTTGGTTCCTAAACCTGGTCTGGTTTCCTGTAACAGCCTCGGTGAGCTGTCCCATGAGGCTGGCCAGCTAAGAGCAAGACAGAAAGGCTGCAAGTGATGGGACTTGTGCATCCATTACTTAGGGAACCAAGGCATGCGACGTTACATTGGGCTGGCAGCTCAAGGAAGCACGGTGTCCTTGTCCAGTGGAGACCAGGTGTTTCATCCATGCAACAAGTTGCCCTGGAAACAGCGGAGCTACCTGTGCTGGCCTCTAGAGAAGGAGCCTTTCAGCGCTCACTGTACAGAGAATGTCGTTGGCTGAGGGGGAAATCGGAGTGTAGAAATAAGATTACAGCTGTTTCGGTTCTTTTCTGAAAGAAGGACCAATTAGCAGGACCAATTCAACACACTCACTTCATTTAATTTTACTTCAGTGAAGGAATAGCTAGAACCAGAAAAGGAAGGCAGAAGGAGAATGCAAGGAGCCTTAGTTAGGAGAGGGGCGTGTTTACTGGATATGAAATTGGAAGTTTTAAGCGTGGGCAGGATTGGAAACTTTAATAACTCCAGGAGTCCACACAGCATGATAGACTGGCTCAGATGTCTCTAAAGAAGATTTAAGTAAAATATAAGATAGGTGATAGAGAGCAGGGAGATAGAGACCCTGGGGACACAAAGGCGGTCTGGGGCCGGAGGACAGAAGACAGAGAGAGAAGCAGAAGTAAAAAGGTTCTGTATGTATCCATGCAGATCCATATCTATATGTACCTATTCCCTTCAAGGAAGTATTTATTATGCATCACAAATACTAAAAAATGGAAGGAAAGGGAGATTTAAAATGGTCATCCTTGAAGACACTAAAACTTTCTCATGTGGGGATTCTACTGAATTCACATTGCTCAATTAATCTGTCCACAGTTGGAGACCAATGATGATGCTAAAGGCATTGTATAGGCAGCTAATTTTATTTATCCTTGGGGATGATCAACACATTTATAGTTAGAAACCATATGAGATTTTTTTTAATAGTCTAAATTGAGTCAAACCTCAGGACACAGGTGATTGACTGCTTAATGCTTTTTACACAGGAAGCTTTTAACAACTTCTTTAAGACCGATGACAGTCTTTGGAAAGTGGTCTATAAATTTTACTCACAACACTCTTAGAATTATCACATCCCCCAATGTTGTTAAATCAAATTAATTTAGATATCAAGCCCCCATTTCTTAAAGATGTGAGAAAGTAACTATCTGTCATATTTTGCAACTTTGGTTCCTATCCCAGAATCTAAAAGTCTTGCATGGTGCAGAACACTTTAGAGAGATTTCTAAGTTTTTGTCCCAGCCAAAATGTATAACAAATACTAGGAAATAGTAGCAGCATGGAGCAGGATGATTAATGAAACTTCGTGGAGAGATTTTGAAGTTTTTGTTCAGTCACTTGTGATATATTAAAGGTCTTCAGCTCAGTGTCATTCAGCAAAGGATGGCAGTTATGTTTCCTGACAGCGAGGATCTACAAAGCCCAAGAACGGCCCACCAGCCACTGTAAAATCATTTCACTATAAATGAAAAACAGGTGCTTGTGGAAAAATTAAGATCTGAAATATAAATTTCTCTGATACTGTTGCCCTTTTGGGGAGTAGGGCATAAAATGGAGATTTCAAAAGTGATTAAATGCAAAACTCATTTTCTGTTTTTTTAATGCTATAATCAGTGTGTGTGTGTGTGTGTGTGTGTGTGTGTGTGTGTGTGTGGCTCCTGAACTACACAGAAAGACAGTTTTTAAAGGTATGCATCAATTTGATATTTTACTTTTATATGCTATTGTTAGACAGTTTTTGCCTTTTAATTGTGTCAGGAGCCTTTGAAACATTGTTAGATGATGACATAAACCACCAATCAATGTATGTGTGAAGAAATGACAACAAAATTATATATAAATAATTATATATAATATCTAATTATATGTAATATATATAAATTTTTTTTTTAAGAGTAGAACATTTGTTTGGAGACAGAAAGCATCTATCTAAGAGAGAGACAGAAGAGGGACCCAAGCAGGTTGTCCCCTATATCTAAATTCTTTAGCAGTAATCTTACTAAACTTTTAAAGAAGATGACTCCAAGACCTTTATATCAGTTTCAATTTGTCCACAATATTGTATAAAAAAGTTGCAGTAATTTTGAACATCTTCCTGAATTTTAAATACTATGTCCAGGGTGCTATTGCCAAGCTGACACCAGCTTGAGACACACTGTATCACTGTATCACTGTGGCGTCCTTGCAGTTCTTCTCCAGAGCAGAGCTGGACAGAGCTGCAAAGAATGTTTTTGGTGTGTGTGTGTGTGTGTGTGTGTGTGTGTGTGTGTGTGTGTGTGAAGCAAGAGCAAACTGCTAAATATATTTTTATAATATTTTCTTTACAATACCAGGGAGGCAAGCACACAGAGAAATGCCACAGGAGAAGCACCTGACAGGATGGTCACCTGCAAGCCCAGGAGAGGGACCACAAGGGAAACCAAACTTCTAGAACCTTAACCTTGGACCTTTAGCCTCTAGAGGAGGGGACTATAAAATTCGGTTGTTTGTGATGGAAAAGGAGTTTTACTTTTCTTTGAGATGCAGCAGGGTGGGGCTGGAGCAGTGGGCATCGGTGGCCTGTGGTATTTCTTTGCTTCCTCCCCATTTTTCACCCCTGCTGGTAGAAGTGGGGAGCAGGCTGCAGCCCTACCGTCCCTTCCTTTGCAGTGCAGGTGTCTTACCAGGCCTTCCACTCCATGCAGTCTCCAAGCTCGCTTTTAGAGGGAACCTCTGTCCTGTACTAGTACAAATGGTGCCAAGATTGTCAGTTTTTCTTATAAATTCACCATGTTGCGTGACCAGTCCTCCTGGAATCCTCCACAGATACTAGAATAAGGAGAGAAGAGTGGAAGCAGAAGGTTGATAGTGGAAGTGTGAGGAACAAGAAAAAGAAAAAGATGGGTCAGGCAAACCCAGAAATACTGGGGTGAAAGACTGACATCGGAAGTCACTTTCGACTTCGACTGGAGGAGCTGACATTTCTGGGCCACCCTGCTCTGTGGTTTTCTGGTCTCCATAATTGAATAGATGTAATTAAATGGATATATGAATGGCATTACTTATGATTATATAACATTCTAAGCAGCTCACTGTTGTGTGAAAGTGAATGAGCCCTACATTTTACTAAGCTGTGAGCCTGCTTGGCAGCTGCTACACTGTGATAAATGATTGGAGAATTAATTAATTGAAGAGGTTATTATACTATTAAAATGTATTTCCACCAAGCAGTGATAATGAGAATTCATTGTTAGTCAATGAGTGTTCTCCATTCATTAATGGGATTTTTTGTTCTTCTAGTATTATATATATATTGTTTTTGGAACACATCTTTATTAGATGGCATATTCAAAATTTATTTGTGGGTCTAGGCACCAGCTTTTATTTTCCCATAAAGGACTATATTGTTATAAAAGGGTCAACATCTTCCCATTTCAGGGCAGCTTCCCCTTCCTCTTAGATGGCTTCATTTTCCATAGTAAATTGTAAACTGATTCAGTTTCAGCTGGCTTGAATTTACAAATTTATTACTGGTACCTTTCATGAAATCAATTTCTACTGGTAAAGTTTTTTCTTTATGTAACTTTTGTTTTCTCATAGCCTGACTAAGTGGACTATCATCCATGAAGGTTCTTTCCTCTTCTCTCCTTCTTTCCTCCTCTCTTCTCTCCTCCCTTCCCTCCTTGTCTCTTTTCTTTTTGGGCGGTGTTGGGGGTGCAAGGCTTTCCTATCAAGCCATGCCCCCAACCCCCTACTCTTTACACTTCTTTATTTTGACACAGGGTCTACAGAGTTGGTAAATTGCTCAGACTAAGCTTGAACTTGTGATCTTCCTGCCTCAACTCCCTAAATTTCTCAGGTTATAGGAGCATGTCACCATCATGTATGTTTTAAATAGTCACATAAGATCACTTCTACTTTTGAATATCTGAAATTATACCAAGAAAATGATGACAAAGAAGGAAATTTATGATGAAACAAATGGAATTCTTAAATGATGACCCTGGGTTCACTTGAGGTAGTTTGGATGAGCCAGGTAAAACCTATGGTTTTTCTTTCATCCACAAAGAACAAGTACAACATTATTTTGTATCTTGTGGGGCTGGTGGTTTCCATGGGGGGAAGATGCAGCTTGAATTTCTCAGGAAATATCTAGGATTGGATTTGGAGGGCAGGGAGTTATCAGGCCTACTTGGCTTTTATATGAAGCTAAATCTTTCAGCTTACCCATTATTAGTGACAAGGATATTTTGAACTCCCATTTGCCTCATACCTGTGTCTTTTTTTTATTTTAAAAAATTTTATTTTATTCTTGTTTCAGAACTTTTGTTTCTTTGTTTGTTTATTTATTTATTTTTATGGCCGGCTCAGCCTGCCCTGAGGGCAGGGCTGGTGCAGCATGTGGTGCTGGGGATCAAACCGTGGTCCCTGCAGCCGCCCAAGCTTTCCTAAGCCAGCACTTTAGACTACTGAGCCATCCTACCAGGCCCCTCTGTGTCTCGTTTTTTAATTGGTTCCAAACTTGGGAATGGGATGGCATGGATTGGGCCTGCTTGGATTCCCACATCTCCAGCATTTCTGCAGGGAGCTGTTGGAATCTTTAAATATTCCATGAAGTGCTGCTCTACGCATAATTCTTTTCATTGATTGTTGGATGTGGTCTTGGTTAAAAGGTGGTACTGCAGGCATGGAGAGATCTTTAAGCTTCTGAATGTTTGAAAATGGGCATTTGGATCCAGAAACTTCAGTATGGTGCTCCACTAGAGAAATCTTTCTTCCAGGCGCAATAAACAAGTTAATAGATCTTTTCTAGCATGGATGCTTTGCTTAGCCCCATCCTCACTGTGGCAAGGCCATCTAGCTAGAAGTTGTTGTAGTCTGTGAAGTATTCAGTCATAGGTATTTCATGGTCAATTAGCTTACCTTTCTCCTGGATGCTGAGGAAAGCTTAAATGGCTTCATAGGTCTCTATGGTGATGTATCATATTTTAAAAAAGTAACCAACCATAGATATTCTAGCATTTAGAAGTCTATGTCAAAAATTCTATGACTCTATAAGCATAATACAAATACATTTATTAATATTACTGAGTTGATTTGTTGGCCTACAGTTCAGCTACAAGAATTTTCACAGTGCCCTGAACAGTACAGTGAATTCTGGTTAAAGTGATATTGTTGAAAATAGATAGCTGCTTAGAGTTAAATCCCTTATGAGGCTAAGTCCATAGTAGTTTCGATATGGCTTCTTTGTGATTGCTATACCACTGTGGATCTTGTTTGATGATTACATTGAGAATGTTAGGACATGTACTTTCTGATGGGTAAAGATAGCATAAATCAGAAAACCTCTTTTCTAAAAATTAGAGCAAAAGTATATAACTTGTAAACATAAGCTTAAGTGAATAAAACTGCTCCTTTGGTGGCCAAGCATTGCCACTGAGTTCATTTCATTGTCATGCTTTACAGGTAACAGTAAAATCTCTTTATGACAAACTGATGGCTTTCCTTGTAGGTGAATTTGTTATTATATTTGACTATATTGTTAGAAATGATATTGCCTGCCTAAAGGAAATGTGGATGGATTAAATTTGTCCAGGTTCTCTGTAGAGGATTAATAAATGTGAGAATGTGATACGAGAACAGTAAATAGAAAGAATGATCTCCCTCCGCTTCCCCGTTCTCTAGCTGCCATTCCAGTGCCAGAGGAATTCACTTTGAACCTTGAGACTTCTTAAATATTATGTATATTCCTGTTTCATTTTACTTATATTCTTTTTTCTTGTATAGTTTCTGTTTCTTCCTAATATTAACAATTTTTATTTTCAACTCTCTTGTGCCATATTATATTTTTCAAGTCTGTGACTTCTTGAAAGCAGGGATGATGTGTAATTGTGTGTCCTTTGAGAAATACCTGCATAGGACAGTGCCCAATAAATATTTATTAACTAACTAAATGAACTATTAGTATGTGAGTCACAGCAATCTTGCTACGTGGAAACTTCTTAACAAGGTATTATCTGCCTTTTCATTATATTACAGAAGGCCACTTTGTGTATATTTAAAAGCAGAACAACTTTATCCTGATTTTTTTCCTCTTCAAGAGAATAGGTTTAGTTGTAAAATATGCTTTTTTGCAAAGTTCCAGTGCTGATTCATTGCTTTTCATTATTGCACTGGTGTCTCACTGCGCATGCACCTTTGTCCATGCCTTCAGCACTAATGAAGACATACTTGAGACCAGTGGCAGGGGCCATGCACTCTCTCTTGTCTACTGACTGATAAAAGAGTAACCACTGCTTCCTGAATGTTTACTAGCATCATTTTTGTTTTATTGCCTGACTTGGGTATAATATGGATATAGCTATGTATTCATATCATCTGAAGGTTCTACAAAAATGTCTTCTATACAGAATACACCTTCCTTGTCTGAAAAATGACTCCACCTAATATTTACGGAAAGAGTGTACAGGTCTCTTTCTCAAACACATGAGTGAAACAAGGGTAGGATTTGCTGCTGTCTTAGTTATTCTTCTATTGTCACTGGGACAAATGCCTGAAACCCAAAATGAAGGAAGGAAAGGTTTTCTTAGCTCACAGTTACTGGAGGTTTCAGTCCATATTCGACTGGCTCCAAGGCTGAGTGGCACATGGCAGAGAGCAGCAGTTCATGGTAGTGGAACAGCAACAATGGCGACAGAGGAATAACCAAGGGAGCAGAGAGCAACAGCACGAGCCTGTCACTCTCTATATTACATTCAGGCTCTCCAGTTCAGCCTATACACCTTAAGCTACACCCTTAATCCCAGAAGTACTCAGATCCATAATCTCATCAGTATTAAAACACATAATCATGATTCCAGGGATCATGAGGCAAGTCTCAAACTCTAGAAGTCCCCGCCCTATGACTGCATGAGGTTTTGGGGGGACAACTAGACATAAACCATAACAGCTGCAAACAAAGGAACAAGGCTTGTCATTCCTGAAAGCTGTGGAATTCCCAGAAACATGTGCCAAGGAAGCAGTAGGCAATGCAAACAGGGCACATCTGCAGCTTGAAAAGCAGGGCACACCTGTATACTGTGACCAGCTGCCCTACAAAAGCCTCCGGTAGGAGTTGGTCCATGCCACCGTACTTTCTTTGCAACTTTTTTTTTTCTTGTTTCAGAACTTTTGTTTGTTTGTTTTATTTATTTTTATGGCCGGCTCAGCCTGCCATGAGGGCAGGGCTGGCGCAGCGTGTGGTGCTGGGGATCGAACCGTGGTCCCTGCAGCCACCTGCAGGCGCTTTAGACCACTGAGCCATCCTGCTGGGCCCCAGCAACTTTTGTTTTCTAGAATTCTTTTATCCATAACTTTGGAAATGAGAGTCTTCAGTGATATGAAAAGTGTAAAGGAATGTGCTTGTCCTTGGAGCTAAAGGAAACCAATTTACTAAGTCTTTTCATATGCATAACACTCAGAAGTGATTGTTACTTGCACCTTGCTTCCTGTTTTTTTTTTTTTTTAATCTCCTGATGCAGATATCCGGGAGGAATAAACCCTACTTTAGGGAAAACATAATTCAGACGTGGGAAGAAACATTTTGACATTTTGATATCTCCCCTTATTAGTAAACTGACATTTTAGTGTACAAATAAACTTAGGGTTTTCAAGTATCTGATTTTTTAACTCAAAATACTGGTTTTGAGTTGTCTGTCAAGAAAACATGTTGAGGAAATGTCAGATGCACAAACGGCCAGTATTTTCCCATTAAGAATGTTTTCTTCCTTCCTTCCTTTCTTTCTTTCTTTCTTTCTTTTTTTTTTTTTTTTTTTTTTTTGTGGTACTGGGGATTGAACTCAGGACCTTGTGCCTGCCAGGCGAGCGCTTATGCCACTGAGCTATATCCCCAGCCATGAATGTTTTCTTGTTACCTTGTTGTGCTATAACCTGCACACATATCTGCTCATCCCCAAGATCTGAAAAATACACCACAAAGAAGCTACTACTGAGCCAAGAGCCTTTTCTTAAGAGTCCTCTCTGGAACAATGTATACCAAACAGGCAAGTCATGCAGAAATTCTGAGTGGTTTCCTTTTATTTATGTTCAGTTTGGGCATTGCTGTTCTTTGCCTGGAGTTTATATTTCTGCTACATTAAAATGATCTTTTAGGTAAAGGATACTTGGAAACTTTATCAGACACTCTGGCTGCTTTAATCAATAATTTAAAGAATTAATTTGGCATTACAATTTGTTAGAGAAAAAAATATATGATAAATTTTGAGCATAAAATTGACATTCCCGTCATGGAAAGGCTGTTTTCCAGTGAATGTAGTCAATGTACTTATCTCTGAAGGCACAAATGAGTGCACAAGAACCCTCAAACACCTGCTGAAGTAGTTTCCTTGACAAAAGCCAAAATAGAGTGCTTTGGAAGTTGGTAAACCATGAAAAGTTTCTTTTTCAGATAGAATTAGAATGTTTTCATTGTTGCAGGAGAAAAATGGCACTCAAATTTCATTGAGTATCCAATGTATCTCAAAGAAAAAAATCACTACTAGTTTAAGAACTCAGTGATATAATTTACTCATGGGCTAGTGCAGCTTCAAGTGGTGCTTTTGGTTTCAAATATGGGTGGCAGAGTACAGAAGGCTAATCTTAGTGCATAGGTGGGATGACCTCAGTCATCTTCTGCTTGGTAAGGAAGTTAGGCATTGGCATGCTTTGTCTACAGTAATCCAGGCAGCAAATATTCTAGGTTTATGAGCCGGCAAGATAGCTCAGCAGACTAAAACACCTGCTGAGGCAAGCTTAGGCAAGTGCAGGGACTGGGGTTCGATCCCTGGCACCACATGCCATGCCAGCCCTACTTCCAGCATGCACTGAGCTGACCAGAGTCTGGGCATGGTGATGCACACCTGTGACCCCAGTGCCAGGGAGGCTGAGAGCAGGAGGATTGCTATGAGTCCGAGCTTTGTAGAGAGATCCTGTAATAACCAAACACATTTTTTTAAAAAGTCTCGATTTTATGGGTCACGCATTTTTGATATTTCTGATTATTTCTAAATCAACCTTTTGGGTTTATAAATAAGCTGAAATTGATAATATTTTCATAATGATGAGACTCTGTCATTGTAGTGTGAGAGGAGCTTGGGCAATGTGGATGAGTATGCTTGCATCTCAGTGAAACTTTACTGATGGATACTGAAATGAGGATTTTATCCAGTGTCTACACATCATGAAATATTTTTCTCTTTTGATTCTTTAAATGTTAAAAATAATAAAAAGAATCTTTTGGTCCTATACATCACAAAAACAAAGTACAAGTTGGAATTGTCCTAAGGCCAAATAAACTTCCACTCCTATAATCCATGAGCTATCACGGATGATGGCAGCTTTAATCAGGAAGAAATATGATTTTATTTCCATCAAGAAAGGTCTCTTCTGTGGAGTATTTCCTAAATAATACTCCAAAGGACCATAAAGGAAATTGCTCTAGGAAAAAAGTCTCAAGGACGAGTATTATTAGGAAATATTTTAAGCTCCTGTTAGAGAGTCATATTAGTGTATTAAAGGTTCTGAGAAGGGCTGCAGAGAGCTATATTGTAATGTTTTTGTTGTGTGAAGCCTGATTTAGGAAATGCCATTTTATTCACAGTTATAATCAATGAAGAAGTGAGGTAAAGATCAACTAGATAGGCATCTACTGCCATGCTCACAAAAACACTGAGAGAACAAACCAGATGGTCATAGTAGAATGCAGGCACTTTATTACCAAGAAAACACAGTTGATAGAAGAGAGAATGGGATGATTTTATTTTTTTTTGTTAAAATGAACAAATTTTATTTATTTTTACTTCTTAAAAATTATATTTGTTAATTTCATGTTGTTTTTCTTTTCTTTTTTTTGTTTTTGAGACAAGGTCTTGCTCTGCATTGCAGGCTGGCCTTAAACTCACTTTTGTAGCCCAGGCTGGTCTGGAACTCACAGTGATCCTACTCCCTTAGCCTTCCAAGTTCTGGGAATGCAGTTGTGTGCCACCATGCCCGGCCTTATTTTTAAAATGAACAAATTTTAAACAGAAAAACAAATCCATCTCTGCTTCTCATATGTTGCATATGAGAAGTTTACATGTTAGAAAATGAAAAGTGAAGAGATATTTGGGTATTTGAAATAATGTAAAGATCACATTTTATGTGAGGTAGAACCTTGAACAATCCTTATAATTAGTGTACTATTTCAACATGTGAATAATAAGATACTATGCAAGATGAATGCAAGAAAATCAGAGGACTTACCAAGGCTACACCAGTTAGGTTTCTTCGTTGCCAGTAACAGGAACTGGCTGGATAACTTAAGGTTGAAATGAAATGTATTAGAAGTATTTCACAGACTCACTAGGAAGGGCAGGACACTGGCTTAGAGAGCAACAGGATCTGTGCACTCCAGAAGCCATGACTTGAGTCACTTTGTGTCACTTATAGTCTTGTTATAGCTACAGCTGCTCAGCCCTCAGCTTTAGTTCTGCTGAAGCTCTGGGGATGGGCCCCACTTTTGATCACCTCCTGCCACTTACTGCCAGGTCCACAGGACTGATTTTTTACCTTAACCTGTGTTTTCTCATCTCTCCTTCAAGACTCAAAGGCTTGGAGATGAATATCCCATGCCCAATTGGCTGAGCTGCTTGCCATGTCTGTCCTCTACCTCAGCGATTTAATAGAGTGAGGGAGGATACTACCTTCTCCTTCAACTTCCATGGTAGGTGGTAAAATGAAATGTAACCAACCATTGTGTAACTGATGGGGAATTTTCACAAGTAGGAAAGAAGTTTGTGCTTCCTTTCACCTTTCCCTAAATGATAAAATCCATTCCCAAATTGAAGAAAGGAGATTTGTCAAATATATATATATATATATATATATATATATATATATATATATGTATATATATCCAAATTGATTATTTGTTATTAGATTGCAGCATTTATTCAGAGGATAGACAAGTTAACAGAAAACGTTGAAGACCAATGTGAATGTGCTTTGGCAAACGTGAACCTTTGGGATGCAGTAGGATCGGAACAATTTTAGTTCTAATGTGTAAAGATCAATGATGCTCTCAAATCCAAGGATTAGAATGTTGATGGTTTATAACATTAATCATGATTTGAGCAGTTGTTTTGGAAAGGACCTAAGACCTAACAGACACGATATAATTACGTGCCACTTATTTTTCTATCAATTAAAAAATCTAATGATACACAAATATATTCTTATACTCTGGGAATTAAGGAACTTTGGAAAAATACTTATGTTCACTGAGATACTCTCAAATTGTTTTTGTGCCTTTTTCTTTTTGTCCTGATACTATATAAAAATAAACTGTTAAATGATCTTCTACTTACTTCCCTGGAAACTAAGTTAACATCTTATTGAGCCTTTTTTAAAGTCTGGAAATCGGAATGTAAATATAAGCTATCAAAAGGATATGTTGAAGCTGGGCGTGGCGGCTCACGCCTGTAATCCCAGCACTTGGGAGGCTGAGGCAGGAGGATCAGTGCGAGTTTGAGACCAGCCTGGGCTACAAAAGTGAGCTCAAGGCCAGCCTCAACTGCATAGCAAGACCCTGTCTCAAAAAGACAAAAAAAAAAAAAAAAAAAAAAAAAAAAAAAAAAAAAAAAAAAAAAAAAAAAAAAAAAAAAAAGGATTATGTTGATACTGTCATGTTAAGTGAAGTAAATGTAAATCAGACTCACAACTTTAGCATCACATGGGTGTTCTTATGTGACAGACCCAAAGTATAAATACCTTGAAAAGCAAATAAAAATAGGTAACAGGAAACAGTGAGATACATGGGAAGGGCACTGAAAGGAAGTGCGGGGGAAGGTAAGGTAAGAGGACATGTGAATTGAGATGTGCACTGTACGGGTACCAGTTCCCCATGGTGATAGTAGTAGGCACTGGTAAAACTAAAAAATTACTGACCCAGGGGAATGCTGAACTGATTCATGTGATGGCGCTCTCTTCTCTAGAGACTTGTCTCAAGCTGTAGTCAGTGCAGAAATTCAAGGTTTTGCAATTTTATTTTTGCCAGTGAATGGCAACAACCAGCTGTTAGTTTCTGCCTGTTTTAAAGCAAAGTTAGAGAAAGGGAGACAACTGACACTTCACAATGGAGAAATTAAAACAAACAAACAAACAAACAAACCCCAGATTGCTCCCAAGAAGAGGTGTATGTACACGTGCCTGTCTTTTTGCCCCCTTGTTCAACATAGCGAGTTAGAAATATGTGAAGCGGCTAATTTGGCATCTGTAACATTTAGCTGCATTTCAGTACAGACCCATTATCATGGCTCATCAAACCGCTGGTGAACATGCACATCTGTTCTCTACCTCATTTCTAATGTACAGCTCTTTTAATACCTAGAAACTCTATGGAACAGCAGTGATAAGTAATTTTCATGAGGGTACATTGGCTATGCCTAAGTTACTTTTAGGATCTGTTACAACCAAATGCTTGGTCGACTCTTTAACTCATTGACAGAGATATTTGCTACAGCACTGACGAAAAAAAGCACACAAGTTTGATAAAACTTCCAGGGGATTTTATGGCATCTTATAACAAATGAGCTAAAGGTAAAAATCGCAGAAGTTTGTGAAAAATATGTTCTAATTAAGACATCTCACTTTAGCTACATAGATGATAAGTTGGTAATAGCTTTGGATATCATAAATATATATTTTTAGGACAAATTTTTATTTTTATTTATTCATTTATTCATTTTATGTATTTGGTATAGGGTCTCACTATGCAGCCAAGACTCCTAGTGATCGTCCTGTGTTCAGCCTCCCCCGCACTGGGATTACAGGCATGTACCACCATGCCCAGATTTGATGGCAAGCTTAGCATGCCTTGGGGAAGGGTGATGTGGCCTACAGGACTGTGGATGGAACTGTGGTCCCTGCACTTGTTAAAGCAGGTGCTCAGTCCACTGGGCTATGATGCCAGCCCTTAGGACAAATTTTGAAATTACAGACAAACATTAATTAAGCATCCAGGATTTGTAGGGCTTGCTTCTGTGTACAGATAGACCACTACGAACTAAAAGATATGGACCTTGTTTTCAAAAATGTTTTAATTAAACAAAGTGATAGAGTTGTCATAAGATAGTCAATCCAGAGCTGCATCTAGGCTGGGGGAACTATAAAAAAGAATGGCTTCTTCTTCCTTCTCTCTGATCATCTTCTCTCTCATCTCTTGGTGTTTTTTTTTTTTTTTTTTCCGGGACAGGGGTTTGAACTCATGACCTTGCAGTTGCCAGGCAGGCACTCGCACCACAGAGCTATCTCCCCAGCCTTTGTCTGTATTCAGCTCTGGGATGAAGGCTGTTGACCTATCTCTTGGTTACTGCTACCACTCCAGTTGGTCCAAGTTCTCTCTTTCCCCAACCCTGCTTCCATTTGTCATTGCTATTTCTTAAGGTTTAGAAAGCAAACAGAAAATAATATACAGAGTGACAGAAGTTCAGGAACTTTGCAAAATCTGTACAGAAATTCTATTACAAAAGAGTAACCACAGCTCTTATGGAGTGTTTGCTTTGTAAATTTCTGAGAGTCATGAAAGAACTCACTAATTCTCTTTTCCTTTCTCCTGATTTACATTTTATACCATTCAGAATTTGAGGTAGAGAGGAAAGATTTCCTTTGAACATAGAATCTCTGCAAATTATTTGGTATCTTTGCAGCTAAGGGCCAGTCTTCCTTTCTGTGGTGACTTCTAAACTAGTGACTTCTCTTCCTATGCCTCACAAAAAACTGGCAATTTTGAGAATTTCCCTATTTCTGCGGCTTAAATACTATAGTATAGTGTTTTCACCCTAGTCAGTGGACATGGCTCATAGTAGCTTGTTTGCTCTCAAATATCAAGCCTGCATCAAAATGGTGGTGTTTCATTACAAAATGCAAATTAAAAATAGATCCATAACAGAAGCACTGGGGAGAATGCAGCCCTGCGCTGAGTAGCAGCAAAGATGGCAGCACACCTGCTGCATGCCTTCCATGTACCATCCTGCCAAAAAGTGACTCTTGAAATGACAGAGCCTGGAACGCTCTTTAAAAGTGATATCTACATCAATGAAAATTAACTCTGTTTTCTGACAGTCTATTACATTTATTTATTTATTTATTTATTTATTTATTTAATTGTCTTTTTGAGACAGGGTCTCGCTATGCAGTTGAGGCTGGCCTTGAGCTCACTTTTTGTAGCCCAGGCTGGTCTCGAACTTGCACTGATCCTCCTGCCTCAGCCTCCCAAGTGCTGGGATTACAGGCGTGAGCCACCATGCCCGGCATACTTTATCACATAAAATAAGTAATGATTTTGAAATTATGTTTAGCTTTTATGCTGAGTGGTCTAACATGTGCATAGATATAGTAGCCAGTACTGGCGAAGGGTGATTGAGCGAGATGGGAGGACATTGGCCCCAGCAGATGATGATGAACATATGCTCTCATTGGGTTCCAAGGTGACTGATGTACTCAAGGGCAATTAATTCTTCCTAGAGCAAAGTGAAAAAGTCAGTTTTGAAGTAATGATGTCAAATTCAGTGCAGCGTTAGTTAATTTCAGCTTGTCTGCTTTATCTTGAAAAAAGTTGAACAGCTTGACTTTGGTTATAATATAATTTTTTAGAATGAATCCCTCGATCAAATTATAAATAACTAGCCTATTTTCTCATGTAAATCATAGTATTGCCATTGTTATTTTGTGGCACTGAAGTAGAAATCGGGTTACTTACATTAAGAAGACCTATATTTTATTCCTATTTTTTAAATCTGGGCCACCATCCTATGGAAATGAGATGTAATATGAACAGCTAATTAATAAATTTTTTTTCTGTTTGCTTAGAAAGTTAATTTGACCCTTTAGAAACTGTGTTTTATCCTTTACAATAATAACTATTCTATCTCTTGGAATGGCTTTGCAAATGCAATGAGGTAACAGATACTATAGAAATGGTGACATACAAACTATAGTCTCGTGGCAACCATACTTTTGTCTTTGTTGGATGTTTTCCACAAAAACAAGCTGAAATGGAGATTTCTATGCAGAGCTGAGAGTGGGATGCTCTCAGCAACAGGTCTTGTGAGATAAAGAAGACACAATAAAGAACAGAGGAGGAAACTGGCCAATCAAGCAGGTTCAGCAAAGCCTCTGGCCAAGCAGACGCGACACTCAGTGGTGCAATGGAGCTGTGTCAGATTGCTATGCTCCTCAACCAGCTTGTTGTTCAATGTGGGCTGTCTTTGAGTGGTTGCGGCAATGTTGAGTGAGGCACTACAAGCAGAGAAAAAGTCCTAGAGAAAGACTCAGTTACAAACCCTCAGTAGTCAATAAGGCCAGGACCCAGGAGAATACATAGCTGGGTCCTGGAGGAGATGCTTGATGCTGTACCACTTCATCCAACATAGTGCATTGCTCAGATCTCTTTGTTCTGTATAGGTTCATTTCATCTGAGAACTGCTCCTCCAGAATTCTAGTTGGTCTCTTTTACTATGGAACTGACAAATGGAAGTTTATGGAGATGTGCTATCATCCCTGTGATAGCAGGCCTCAGAACTAAACTCCACTCCCAAATTACCTTTTGCTATTTTAGATTCTTTATAGCTTCAGTTAACGCCTCTATTGATTTTTGTGTGGAGTAACCAGACCATTCTTGGGGGTGTTTTCTTAGTGTGTGTCAACTTCATTTGTTCATGTCAGCCACACTGGGCAAGAGATTGCTAATAGGCCCCAGTAGCTTGTGTGTATGCCACATGTATTCCTCCTGGCTTCTATTTATAGCTTCAACCTTAACAATCATAACAAATGATCCTTGTTAGAATAGTGTCTTCTAAGGTAGAGAGCCTGATGTAATTTAAAGAGAGACAGAGACAGACTAGAGCTGTTGTTCTCTGCTCCCCTGGTTGTTCGGTTGCCACTGTGGCCATTGTTGCTGTTCTGTCACCATGAACTGCTGTTCTCTGCCATGTGCCTCTCTGCTTTGGATCCAGCTGAGTATGGACTGAAACCTCCAGTAACTGTGAGCTAAATAAACCTTTCTTTCCTTCAAAAAAAAAAGTGTCTTCTTTCCTTGCCTATTGGTATTTTGGTACAAGAAACCCCAAATGACTAGGCAACAGGTACGTCTTAAAATTTTTTGGAACTCTTCCTGAGTGCCCTGGGGGATGATAAGTATAGATCCATAGAAACTACCTTTGCAGGTATGCAAAGTATAATTCTCCCAAGCACAGGCACTCTCCGTGGGTGCTGACACAGAGGGACACCTTTGCTTTCACACTGTGTTTTCCTAAGCTGTGTATTTCAAGAGTCGGGGATGAGACATGGCACTATAGTGGTCACTGACATATTGTGTATTTTGTACAGCAAATGATAGTTGATGTCTTGTAGAACATCACCTTTGAATTAGAATTGAAGATCTTCTTAAAAATGTTCTTCAGTTCTATTTGTATGCCAGAAATTTCTGTACTGCACAGTATATGCCAGGGTCAGTGGATCTGTTGATCCTATGCTTACTGTCTCTCCCTCTTTTACCATGAAGTGTTTCTCCCAGATCTGGGGTGGTTTTGAGTTATCCTCTGCCAGTGGACCAGACATTCTTTAAGCTAGTGCTTATGTCTAAGGCTTCTCAGACACGAAAGACAAACACTGGCTTGGGGTATTAGTTAGTTACATTCAAGATGAATTGTTGTCTAGTTTAATAGAAATGGTCTACTATCAAGTGGTTAGTCAGTCTTCTCAAAGTATGGTGATGTATGGAAACTTAGAATCCTCATAGTCTCTGATTTTTATAGGTGATAATTAGATAAGTCTTGATAAGCGTAAATGCAGGTTGTCATAGTTTGGGGGTTTTGAAAGGGGAACAGTATAATACAGGACACATTTTATAAGATTATTTTATAATCACCCAAAAACTCACGTACAGGAAGTGCAGGAAATCTGTTTACACACTAAAGACCAAAGAATACAGATGAGGGCCTAGATTCTAATATCCTGCATGAGTCTAGCTGAAAACCTAGAGCCTATAACAATGCCTCGCAGAAGTCCATTTGGAAGCCTAGAGCCCATGACAATGTCTCATGCAGGCCTGCTTTATAGATCTGTAGTGCAAAGGGCCAAACATCAGTGGTGGAAATTAGAAAGTCTGTATCAGTAGGATGAAGTATCTGTGCTGGCTGTCTGAGGGATCTGAACTGGAGCCAGGAAGCAATGCTCAAAGCAAGCACCAGAACTCCGCCCAAAATACCACAGCCATCCTTAGCAACAGTGAGGTCCTGAGCTCCTCCAGGGATGAGTTTCCATCAGGAATACCATCATGACAAGCATCTCCAGGGGGCTGAGCACTCTTTCCCTTCAGATCCAGGAAGCGATGTTCAAGATGAGGACCAGAGCTCCCCCGCAGTGAACTATAGTCATTTTCAGCAACAACAAAGTCCTGAGTTCCTCTGGTGACAAGAATAGCCAAGTTCTCGAGGAAATCCAGCAGGACAAAACCCCCCAGCAGAATAGTCCAAGAGAACCAGCAACTTCTAAGAGCTCTAAACAGCTTCTCTAACAACCTTTCAACAGCTTCCCCAGTTCTGCTTCTTACACGGCTGGCAATACTCCTCAGGTGGGCCTTCCATACCAGCACCACACTAGTTCAATTCAGCTGGGTGTAACAAGTTGACCACCAATTAGCAATCTACTACCTAGGCTATGGATTTATATGTGGTCTCTGTCCCTGAAGCTATAGCTAATCCCTATGGTCTTGTTATTCCTGTGCTGCATGCTAATGAAAGAGATGGCCACTGGCAACTGGCTTCATTTTGTCTACTTGTGGCAGCCAGTGTTGTATGTTAATGTGTGATACAAATATCTCCCCTCTTCATGCCACTTCCATACTGTTATGGTTTATGTCTAGTTGTCCCCCCAAAGCCTCATGGAGTCATTGGGCGGGGACTGCTAGAGTTTGAGACTTGATCCATGATCCCTGGGATTATAGGTTTTAGTACTGATGGGATTATGGGTGGAAGTACTTCTGGGATTATGGGTGTAGTCTAGGACGGGAGCTAAGGCGGAGAGCCTGAATGTAATATAAAGAGAGACAGAGAGACAGACTGGAGCTCTAGCTGTTGCTGTTGCTCTGCTGCCGTGTTGGTTGGCTACCTCTGCCACCATTTTGTTGCTGTTCTGCCGCCATGAACTGGATGCTCTCTGCTCTGTTCCACTCAGCCTTGGG